>JASTWK010000522.1:0-124702 GCA_030770225.1 Temnothorax unifasciatus | reverse complement strand
GGCGGATCCGAACGTATATACCGAAGAAACGTTAGGGCATCGAAGTTTTTACGAGAACGATTCTCACGCAACGTATCCCGCTTCTTACCGCGCGGGAAACTTGCTGTCGTCCCTTTCTCGGGCGAGTTTCGAAGTACTTAATACATTATCCAGTACATTATTTGTCGCCGCAATTAGCGTTGAGAATAAGTAATGTGAATCGAGCGCGTCGCGAAAACTTCAATTAAGTCGCGCGCATATCTGGTTTCCGCGTCCCTCTTATCTTCTTCTTTCCTCGCCGAGTAAAAAGGGGAAGCGGGAAGTTAACGAGTGTGCAAGCTTCGCTAATGGATGGAAAAAATTTTTCCATCCCGCTGTGCCTGCGCTGCTTAAATGCGGCGACGCGCGTTCCTGTTTTGTTCGCGCCTCGATTAAAGCAACGATTTCCGAGCCCGCTGCGCGATTGTCACAATTTTTGCAGACATGATGTCTTCAAACAAAATAAATAATAATTTAGTATATTTCTTTATTCCAATTGAAACTTCGCATAATGTTTTCAAAATTTATATCGCAAATTGAATAATTTTTTTTCTTTTTCTAGAGTTTTATATGCATTTTGTAACATAATTACCTTAAATTTTTACCTCTTTAGTACAACTTGTTTTAGACGCTAATGAGATAAGAGAAATTTAGTGCGATTTAAAGACACGTATATTGTAGTGTTTTAATAAATTAAATTACTTAAAATTAATTGATATTTATTATTTTTCTCTATAACAGAAAACAAACAAAGAATGCAATTTCTATAATACAATCAAATCAGTTAAAGAAATAGGAAAATATAATATTACACATTATCTTATTTCATTCAAATTAAATAGTATTCAATTATTTATGAGATTCAAAGAAACCAAACTTAAGTATTCGAAGAAAGTTTTATTCAATATATTATTCTGATGTTTGAGGGAGGAAAGCCGCGCGCGCATTCTTTGGAAACACGGTTACTCACCAGTATAGTCGTCACGATGAAAGTCTTATTCTGTAAGTTTTCAACAATTTGAGTGTAAACGTCGCCGTAGCTCCTCGTGAAGTTGATACCTTTGGTACTGTTCCAAGTACCGATTTTCTTCAAGCCTTCTTTGTTATTCAGCTCGATAATGTCTAGAACAAAGTCGGAGCGAAATCCCTGATGATCGAACTTGATAATACCCGTGAGCCCCGTCATCTCTACCTGAAATACACGTCAAAATATTTAGCAGTTAAAATTGTACATATGCTATATTCTTAAATATCTCATATTTAGTTATTAATTTTACGTAATCACGAGAGATTGTTGATATTATATGCTTGTTTTTAAATAGGATATCAAAACATATTGTTAATATTTTTGATTATATGCATATTAAAATATTGAAATATCTGACATGACAGTTTATGCGCGAATAAATCAAAGTACAGCCGATAAGAATTTAACATGCAACGTTGTGCGTACGTGATATGCGGAGATTAGCGAGTCTTAAAACTTGTATAAAAAATTTTGCTAAATTTAAATTTCTGATTTCACATCTTTGATGTTTTGTTGCTGGCAAAAAATTTATTAACACAATTTAATTTATGTAAATTTTACTCATATATATATAAATCTGCACTTAATTACCAACATATTCAATGACTTGACCGAAAGGAATTTGAGAACGAAGATAGATGTATATACACACAGCCGAATTTGGGTACGAGTAGATTCACGGTGCATTTATTACGTATACGCATATAAAGGATATGTCTAAACATTTACCGCTCGTAAATCCGATACGAAACGGGCATCTGGTGGCAGTATGCCGGGTGTTACACTTCGCAATTACTTGGGAAACACTGAAGATGCGTTAATACGCGACTATATTTTGAGGTGGAAATTCTATCATAATAAATTGTTCGTAAAGCGATTTGCGAGTAATTACGTACCGCATGATAACCGAACTCTGGATCGTCTTTCCCTTGCGCACATATTGTACATTCCGAAAACGATGCGGTGTAATTGCGGACGAAATTCTGGGTGACTGCTTGTAATTACCGTTTCATGAATATCGCGAAATTAAATTCTGTTCTGACACTCCGAGATTAATTTAGGTGCTATCATTACCGACGTCTTATGACGTGATCCTTGGAAGGACTGAACCAATTCTAATTGATCACTGTAGGGTCATTAGACGAACGCCATATCAATATCACAAATAGATACACATAACTATGATATATTATTCATGTCTACCGGAAAAAAATTATCAGTGACAAAATAATGTGCATTATTCATCACAAAATCTGAAAACTAACGAGTGAATTCTGACATGATCGCATTTTAAAACATTTTCGTCGTCGAAAAATTATTTAGTTAGTATTCCTTGTTATACTTCTCTTTTTTATCGTCACAGTATGAAATAATGTTGATTCATAATTTTAAATGTATAAAAGAGTATTATGAATCATATCTTTCAAAATATGATTTTAGATAAAATAAACATTAGATTGAAGAATATTTTTTTAAATGTTATTTTTTTCATGATTGATAAGAGGTATTCTGAGTTTTTATAAAGATTAGAGATATTACGTAAATTATAAGCCGGCACACACGGACGCGTATATCGCGTAATTGGGTAGTTGCGTAACAAGTCCGCCGAAATTACACGTCTGGTTCTATCGACAGTTTTTGCTTATCCCGATCGGGACATTCGGCCGCGTGAGCGACAGGTTTCGTTCGTTCGTGACATATACGCAGTCACGAGTGTGCACGCGAGAGCCGTCTCGGCGTCAGAACATATCTTCCAGTACTTGTCAATTTCAACACGGCGACGTGTATGACGAGGCACGTTTCCATATCCTGCGTGCAATGCATATTTATATTTACGGTAACTCGTATCTACTGACGCTGTGCGTTACCATATCCTGTGCCATGCCGTTCGATTTCGCTGTTAAGCAGCTGCAGTGTACGCCGTGACAGCATTTGCTGCGAATAAATAGATTACATCGGGATCATGCGAGATGCAATCAATATGAATAATTCTTCAACGTCTACCACACGCACATAGATTACCTCATGTATACTAATTTATCTATTGAAAAAAAATTTGATAAACTAAATTTCTTTAAAAAATACATTGTGTGTTTTCATTTAATAGCGACTCAAGTCGACACAAGCGTCATTCTATCTTTGTTGCTCACTAGATGTTGAAAAGAGACAGAATTAACGCTTGTGTCGACTTGAATCGCTAAATGAAAAGCACACATTATTGTCTGACCGGAGAGAGAAGCTCGTAGTATTATAATGTTTCAACGCGTTAATGTTGTGGCTTTATGCTTTTTGCTGTCTTAAGTCTTAATAATTGATTTATTAACAGTCTGAGCCTTTAAATGTTCATATATTCGCAAACGCTCCATTTAGCATAAAAATCTGAATCTTTATCTTCAAGTAGGTTTTTTTTTAGAAAGTAAATTTAAAGAAAGAGTTACGAAACCAGTCCGTATCGATTAGAAACTTCGTCGTACATGGCTTGAATATCGTGCTTGTAAATCTATGCACAAGCTATGCGATGCACAGCATACATACGGCCTATGCAGTCCTTCGCGTCAGGATGCTCCGCGGCGAAACCGCGAACAACAATTTGTCAGCACGCGTGACAGCTTCGTTTAAACTGGAGTAACTTTCCATTGTCCCACGGGAACAATCGCGCGGATCGCGGCAAGTCAATGCGTCCGTGCTCCGCATGATTTCCTTCCACGTGACCACGCGTGTGTCACGTATTTATCAAAATTTTTTCCTCTACTCGCGAAGAATAACGCGAAGATAATCTTTTGCGCGTTGCATTCAAAGTCAACAGGAAAACGCGCGAGATTTACATTTACATATATCCGCATTACATTAAATATGCAAAAGTCTTGGCTCTTTCATTACTTTTAGTATACACAAACTCTGTATCAAAGTCATATCTGATTTTGATTTGCGATATCAAAAGTATGATTAATTTTCATGCTACATGATCATAAATATGGACTTTGAAGGTATAAGAAGATCAATCATCCATCTGTTACGTAATTTTTAATATATGCATTCGAACGTTAAATAAGCCTTAAAAAATCTATAGAAATGTTAGAAGATGGTAGTGTATGTTGGACGTGTCAATATATGCGTGTGTGTGATTTACCTCTGATTGAGATATTCCAAGGAAGGAAAATTAAAAATTTCATTTTATATATACCTTACGCGTTACGGGATAAAACGGATGATGGCTTATCATGCATTGTGCGTAATGCACATGGCAAGACTCGTGTGCTGCTTGTTAATGAGCGGTACGTGGATTATGTGAAAGGCGAGCGAGTTGGTTGGATTAAGCGTATCGTTATAATGGCTTATTACGTTGTCGGTGCGATCGATTGGTGGTGCGCGAGATTAATTTCTCCCTAGCGTGATATATTCGCGATAACCCGCTTTCTGCCTTGCATCGTTGCATCGTTGAATACGAGCGTGCACTAATCATGCAGAAAGGTGGCTGTCGATAAACATATCTTTGCTATTATATTGCGAGCGCCTCGTCAACCCGTGTTTCACGGGGATCGCGGCGAAATATTTTACGCTTGAAAGAATTGCGCAGATCTGATTCCGTCACACTCACATTCATTGTCCCTAATGTTCATTTGACTGCTTAATTAGTTTCAATTAAATTCGGCTAAGCCTAACAATCCATATTCATGACAGTCACGCGTGGAATATTTAGTAATGGTATTTAGTGTTAAACGTAAATAAGCTAATTTGATATTTAATTTATCTAATATAAAGATTATGCATTCAATGTTAGAAATGTGAGAATTACGTCGTTCATATAAATAAAACCGCTGTGAAAATATATAGATTTATATCGATGGACTGTGCATCTAAAATTAAGAGAATCGCCGCGTATAGAAATAAAAAACTAAATAAAGAAATGTGAGAAAAATAAAAGAATTTACCGAGATTATTATTGCATTATTTACTATTTTACTTACATACATACATATTAGAACTTAATTAATTTATATTTATTAGAATAGTTCAAAAAAGAGTATAAGACTTTGACACAAAGAGCATATGTTTTATACTTGAAAATACACATAATATATTAATAGTTCTAGTCAATTACTCACGATCTTCATGTAGTTGATGAGCGAGTATCCGTGAGGCCAGGTGTCCGTTGATTCGCAGGATAACGGCTTGATATCGATCTGCTGGGACGTGTCGAGGTCGTGTAATGCCTTGGCGAAGAGATGGACGGCATCGTACAGCAACGACGTTTCAGTCTACGAATTGCAAACATGACGAGATGTCATCGACATGAGAGATACGGCGTATATAAGATACTTTGTGCAAAGTGATTGGACGGAAGATTTTAAGAAACGTTGGGCGAAAAGGCCTTGCCTTGAAAAAAGCATCTTTCCGTCTAGGAAAAAGCTATCTCAATATTGCGTGACATATATAATCCGAACCTATCACTTTATGTATCTTACGCACAGCACGTGTCTACCGAATATCCTAGAAAATTATAAGATAGTATTTTATATTAAATTTTGGCAACGATTTTTATTCGCAAAAAGTGAGAAGAAGTATCCTTTTTCACGCATGTCTCAAACTTCCAATGAAAATTATAATGTTGTTAATTGAATCATAATAGAACTTTCATATTATCCAAGTTTGGATTTTCCAAATAAAGTATTATAAACCGAAGTTTAATTCTGTGTTATTACAAAATCAATTTCGAGTATTTATTAGTACATGTATATTCATCGATGCAATAAAGTATATAGTGCGTGATTATCGCATGAGACTCTTAATACATATATGTACATATCAAGAGAATTATACATTCGATAGTACCTAGGTGCGAGATTTCAAAGGGAAATTTTCGACCTAGGGACTATCTTGGGTGGAATTTGCAATTCCACACACTCGCGATATTGAAATTATCCAAAGGAGGAGAAAGGTTAAATCTCTCGAATTCACCATTTCACGAAAGGACTTTTGGAGATAGAGATCGGAGGTAGAGAAATTCTTGTTTCCGCCTTAACGCGCGGAAGAACGAAATCTCGGCCCCGCAGGAGGATTTCACGGCAAATTGGCGCCTTTGTTTCCCCGACATTTATATTTCGTGACTCATGCGCGCGACATCCCCGCGATACTGTCGCTGTAAAAGCGATATCACCTCCGATATCGCGCCGTAGGGCTGTATATTCCTCCCGATATATTCGGGACAACCAATATCCTTACCGGATTTTACGAGGCCTCTCCCGGGGAGAGCGTATTTACGAAGAAACTAGTCAATGTATCCGATTCACGTGTTTCCCGATATGAAGGAACTATAGGATGATATCCTTAGGCCGATTGAAAGTTTCTTTCGAGAAGTCTCCCAGGAAGACGACGCACTTTCCCCCTAACTTTATTCATTACTCGCGCATCACTCGCGAAAGATAAAAGATGCGGCACGTCGTACGGTTTACGTTAAAATTTCATGCTGAAAAATATCGACGTGCTGAATTTATTTCCGAGTATCGATAGAAGTCTTTTCTTTTTTGGGTTATTTGGAAAGCTATCATAAAATTATCCGAAAAGGTTTCCGACCGAAATAATCCCGTCTTTCGTCAGTCGTCTTATCATGGAAATTCGGATGACATCTGAAGAGGATCCCGATAGTTTCTCGATACTTCGTGAGCAAGCGGGAAATCGATTTCGATTGCGCGACTACGATCGAGATAGCTTTGGGATAGCTCCTCATGCTTCTTTTATCCAAAAAGCATATGCGGCTAAATTTTATGTCACTTTATTTTATTTTAATACTAACTTTATTCTACTCGATATAGAACGCACAGAATGCCTCAGAATTCTTTAAGTAATTTTCTATTTTGACGATTTTTAATCTTTTTATTCTTCCATATAATCAGAATAAGATTCATATAAAATTAATCAAAGAATAATTTTTTTTCTGTATTTTCCATAATTTCAAGAAATTTAAATTCAAACTATAGCTCGTTATCTATGCGATATTTTAATACGATGTAGTACCTACAATACATTAAATACGGACAATGCTACACAATAATCGTACAATTTCATAGAGCTGCAGTTTCCAATATTCACAAATGAATCGATTGACGTTCTTGATTAAACGTTCTCGCTTTTCGCAGATAATTCACTCGTATGAAATGTGAGATGTTGGATCGGTTTAACGCTTCATTGACTCTACGAATAATGAATTAATCGTAAAAACGACCGTTTTATATCGTCATGAAATTTTTTTAAAGCACAGCTATTAATTTCAGTATGTTTCTTGCCGTAAAACTTATGAGAATTAGAAAATATGTAAACGCACTATATGAAAATAAATTATATTAAAATTACTCCTGCAGTAGATGTTGTTTTATTTGTCTGACAATTAAGAAACGTATCTTTAACTTACCTTTATGGTAGTGAGATTATTCTGCTCCACGCGTGCGTGAAAGAAAAGAAAAGCACAATTAATTATTAAATTTTCCAAAATCGAGGTAAGTACAAAGTATTTTTTTATACCTTATAAAAGAATTAAAAATTATAATGTAAAAAGTATAATGTATAATATATGTAGGGCGTATAATAATATAATGTGTATAGTATAGGGCGTTAAATTCGATGACAGAAGATAACTGTGACTGAGTGTCCTCGATGCGTGAAATACCGGGAATGAAGAAAGATATAGTCCTTTGATCACCCATAGAAAGTCGCAAACCCGGATGTACTTGCTAACTAGTAAGAAACCAAATTGTGCCGTGTAATTACCGCGTTGAACTTCTTACGTAAGTCTACGGGACAAGTGGTGTCGCAAAATAATCTGCAATTTATGCACAAGCCTGGAATAACGAGCTTATGCTCGTTGCCGCGATCCTAACGATTCCACCGGGCTGTATTCTCGTCTGTAATCGAATCAATGTATTGTCCGTTTGTTTGTCGCCGCGTGTACGCGATTGAGTTAATTAGCCTGGCTTTGACACGCTCGTAATGGGATTGCCCACATCCCTCCGAGGGACAGACATATCCCCGTTACGGAATTCGCCCAAACGTGATTGTTCGTTATGTGACGATGCCTTTGCGTAATGTCGTCGTTAAATTTCGAATTTGGCGGCGCCGATGTTGTGACTATGTTAACTCTCATAACTGTTCCAATGATGTCTTGGCGCTGCTTAATGTTTTGTCCATACTTTGTGTGTATAAGCGTAATGCGACACTAGACCAAATTATTAATTATTGAGTTAGGAGATAATTAAACATTTCTGTTTTTCTGAAAGGTATTACCGATGTTACTTGAGAAAATGGATTAATCATATATCAATACATTTATTTGATTCTCCAGGCATTTATATATTTTCTTAAATGTAGTTGCGTGTGGGTTTATAGAACGTCCTTAAATTAATGAAGAAAGAAATAGTCTTTTATATACTGATAAATCTTTCATGAATACAACGTCTATTTGGAGGTCTTCTGTCAATTGTACGGTCTTAGAAGGATTCGTTCCATAAGAATGAAAAACGTTTTCCCGTTTGTATAAATGGAGAAGAACGAAATCAATCTACTTTTTATTCATCACGGCTCATGTATTCTTAAGTTATTGAATATATGATCTGATTTCTTAATCTTTTTAAAATCTACAAAGCAAAAATAAAGTAACTAATGAATGTATTATCATCGAAAGATGATAGAAACTTTAGAGCTTTATATATTTAGTATTTTTTTTATTAATTGCCGAGTGTAAAAAACTGTAAGTATTAGTTTCACTCACAAGTATCTGAATTCGGATTATTCAAGAAGCTCGGGTACTCATTTTCTTTATTATTCCGCGATTTTTATATTTCTAATTTTAACGGTGGGAAGTCTGATGGGCGGCACCTCCGTAAAGCTGCGACACTGTGCCTGATGAAACTGGCAAATTGAGAAAGTTTTTATTACTAGCGTCTCTGCGTGCCACGAATCGATGGCGCAGTCTTTGGCGCCATTCGTTTTGCGACTTCCAATTGACGATTTTATAAGTTTTATTTTATAAGATTGTACAAGAAAGTCGACCGAGAGAAAGAGAGAGAGAGAGAGAGAAAGAGAGTTTCTTTGTGCTGGCATTTAGTTCTTTTCCTCTCTTCGAAGCGAGTATCGAAGACGCACTATCTGTCGCCACGATGATATATCTTCCGTGAACTATTGGTTGTCTCTCCATGTCACGGGAAAGCCACCGCGAATTCTGTCGCCTATGTCATGTGACAGAAAACAAAGTACGCGGAGGCATGATAAAAAAGAGTTGTATGCAATTATTTCTTTACCGTAAATAAGTCTCAAAAGACAAGGGAATACAAGGTTTGTACATTTCGAAAATAAATATCAACTAATTATTAATTTGTAATTAATATCGAGCAGTATTCTCGATAGTAATATTCTCGACTGTAGCATTTTTTTTCCTCTTAGGTTTAAATTAGATCAGTATGTGTTGAATTATTACTGTACTATACAGTAGCCTTGGATTAATTCCGTGGATTAATATTCTTGAAATATATGTAATTTTTTTCTATATTAATTAATTAGTTATTCAAAATTGAACTATACGAAACTATAAAGGCTTTGAATAATGTGAGGATCAAAAGTAGGTATAAGTGAAAGAAAGAAATGTTTTGAATGTACAGAAAATATTCCTTTGCTTAGCTAGTAATAACTAACAAAAATGATTGTTTAATTCGATCTAACTGATCACATTTATTATATATGTATTTATAATATCTTTTTCGTTATTACTAGGTCACGTAAGCGTGACCATTTGAGTATAATGCGATTGGAAGAAAAGGGTATAGCCGGGTTTGTATGGGAAATCTGCCCCCGCGGCTTTTTCGATTCGCACTTGAGGGATCGATTTGACATTAAATAAAAATAATTTAGCTAAACTTTTAGTTCTTTATCTCAAACGATTTTCGAGATTTTCAAAAAAACCACTTTTTTCAATTTTATTTTTTTTTAATAGTAAAATTCAAAATTAATGAATGGTGATTTTTTTTCTAATTCTTAGGAGTAAAAGGGATGAAAAAACACTTTCATTATGAATCTCAGGTGGAAAGCCGATTTTTAAGAACAGAAATAAAACTATAATCATTTTTTTACCGTGTTATTTAAAAGTGTCCACCGCCAAACTTTGTCAGAAAATGTCTTCTATACTCCTTTACACTCAGGAATTTTTTCATTTTTTTTAAAGTGGTGGAACATTATAAAAAAAAATAAAAACTAATTTTTTTTTTCAAAATCTTGCGTTTGAACGCATTAAAACTCTTATACTGCTAGAGAAATATATAGAAAATAATTTTTCAACTGAAAAAACAACTTACTTACAAAAATATTTAAAAAATTAAGAAATGCATTACTTTAAAAAATAAAGGACATTAAAAATTTTTGAATTGACGTTAATTTTCTTTTTCACGCAAAAATTCATAGAAATAAAAAAATATAATGTTTCTGTACTATTGGCAATAATTTTATACCGTTAATAAATAAAAATGAAAATTCTTATTTGATAAGTTATACTATATTATTTATTTTTAACAATACGTATCATCAATTATTTACATTCAATGAAATGATTTCACATTAGATATATATAAAAAAAGACTGTTTTGAATGACGTCGGTTAGTCTTCGTCACTGTCTTCATTCACTACAGCATTAACTTTTTCATTTATAAACAGACGACTCAATATTTCGGCAGGTCTTATTATTTTAGCCAAATATCGAGCGTAAGAAAGATAATATATGATAGCTGCAATGTGAGAGCAGCACCCTACATCTCTGGGATTAGTCGATATTTTTGTGATTGTGCTAATGGTAGGCGTACTGTAGGGTGCTGCTCTCACATTGCAGCTATCATATATTATCTTTCTTACGCTCGATATTTGGCTAAAATAATAAGACCTGCCGAAATATTGAGTCGTCTGTTTATAAAGGAAAAAGTTAATGCTGTAGTGAATGAAGACAGTGACGAAGACTAACCGACGTCATTCAAAACAGTCTTTTTTATATATATCTAATGTGAAATCATTTCATTGAATGTAATAATTGATGATACGTATTGTTAAAAATAAATAATATAGTATAACTTATCAATAAGAATTTTCATTTTTATTTATTAACGGTATAAAATTATTGCCAATAGTACAGAAACATTATATTTTTTTATTTCTATGAATTTTTGCGTGAAAAAGAAAATTAACGTCAATTCAAAAATTTTTAATGTCCTTTATTTTTTGAAGTAATGCATTTCTTAATTTTTAAATATTTTTGTAAGTAAGTTGTTTTTTCAGTTGAAAAATTATTTTCTATATATTTCTCTAGCAGTATAGAGTTTTAATGCGTTCAAACGCAAGATTTTGAAAAAAAAAATTAGTTTTTATTTTTTTTATAATGTTCCACCACTTTAAAAAAAATGAAAAAATTCCTGAGTGTAAAGGAGTATAGAAGACATTTTCTGACAAAGTTTGGCGGTGGACACTTTTAAATAACACGGTAAAAAAAATGATTATAGTTTTATTTCTGTTCTTAAAAATCGGCTTTCCACCTGAGATTCATAATGAAAGTGTTTTTTCATCCCTTTTACTCCTAAGAATTAGAAAAAAAATCACCATTCATTAATTTTGAATTTTACTATTAAAAAAAAATAAAATTGAAAAAAGTGGTTTTTTTGAAAATCTCGAAAATCGTTTGAGATAAAGAACTAAAAGTTTAGCTAAATTATTTTTATTTAATGTCAAATCGATCCCCCAAGTGCGAATCGAAAAAGCCGCGGGGGCAGATTTCCCATACAAACCCGGCTATACCCTTTAAAACGTTTATATCCTCTTTATTAATATTACCACATGTTTATCACATGCATGAGCAGAATTATTTTCTTTACATTATGGACGGGTCACGGATCAAACATACAATTTGCTAAAAGAAAATTTATGTTGAAATTACAAGGGAGACAGAGTGGAAGAAAACCAACGATTACAGAGTTTCCTTTGTATGCCGGAAATTATTTACTGATCTCAATTAGTTATTTTATTTTAAAATTTTACTAAATTTATTTTGTATTTTACTAATGTAAGTTCGTTCTTAAATATTAATCAATTTGTCCAAATTATTTAATTTTAACAGACATTCACGGAATTAAACCAAGAATTCTGCAAATTCCACGTTATAAATAACATTGACACTTTCATAAAAATAAACTAAACCTTTAACAATTTATTTTGTTATTTCTGTTGCTATATTTTCTTATAAATCTGGAATTGTAAGAATAGAGAATTAGAATAGAATAGAATTGCAAGTATAGAGATCAAATATATCTTATTGTTAGATATTATAATGATATTTGTATTAAAAGTTCTCACGCTTTCAGGAACGTTCAGGAACGTCGTTGTTTTGTAAAGAGGCATAAAAGTATACATATCAAACAGACTGGTATATTGAACCAAATAATCTGTATATTATATATCTGTATATTAACTATAATTTTACGTAATAACATTTTAAATTCACGAGTAATGTTATTAAAAAATATAATAGATTGTACAAAAATAGGCTTAAGAAGTGCATCCTTATTTTTTATCACGCAGAGTAAATATTAGAGCGCTTGAATCACACCTCGACTTTCACGCGAAAAAGAGGGAGGTGACATAAAAAAAACATCTTTTACGGAATAATGTCGCGACACGCTGCAACGAACGATGCAGCAGATCCGTCACATACTCGCGTACGAGGTACTGCAGCTACGTATACCGCAGAACATCGGCAAAAAGTTGTTGGGAAGTTTGTGCGAGAACGTGCAACCGTGTCCGAGCAAATTGGCCTTTTTAAGGGCCCGGGCGCGCTGGACCCAGCAGATGTTGCTTCCGTCGAAATAGCCGAACGTATACGGATTCGCGCTTCTCAACTTTTCTGCAGTTGATGCCGTGCCAGATGCGACGGGCGATATAATTCGCTTTTCTCGAATTGGCGTTTCGTTATATTCGCTTCTTTTATGGCGTGTGTGGCAGCAAACGCATCGGGCTAGATGCACTCTTAAAATCCTTAAATTTTTATTTTACGTCACTCGAAGTTTACGAGACCAGACTGTATTTAGGGAACTACAACGAAATATGGTTTGACACAAGCCATATTTATTAGCCATTATTTATTAGTAAAAAAAAAAAAAAAAAAACGTTAGGCAGACTTATGCTCTTCAAGCTTAAGACTTATGATGTAAGAGCGATGTAAATTTAATCAAGAAAATAATTATTAATGATAATTAGCGATTCTTTTTCTATTGGCTTTTCTATTGGTAATTTATAAGCATCCTTTCGAAAATTATGTTTTACATATAGTTATATGTTATATCTATATATTTATAAATGCTTTCTTTACTCACGCACATATGTGAGGAACCACGTAAAGTAGATTATATGTTGGCATGTTAGGACGACAAGCTGCAGATATAAATGGAACAATGGTGAGAATGAGGGTGCTGACTCGAGTAATCTTGACAGATGAATGAAGATAAAGGAGCAAAGACTGCTATTTCACGAGACATCGTGATTAGTCATTCCCTAATAGTTACCTATGTGTCATCAATCGAGTGACGCTCAAACAACGCAAAAAACAAGCGATTAGTCTCTGAATCGATTTGTCTTCTGAATCTATGTACGCGTGTCACTCAATACTAATGAATTTCTATTCACTGTAATGCATATTATATTGTACGAAAAGTAAGTTTTCCAAACATTATTTAGAGGATTTAATTAATATCATAGATTGAGAGGATTAAACATTGCGATGGGAGATAATAATATGACGATAATAAATCTTTTAACAATTTCTAGCAAAGTTGTACATGTCCTATGTGAAAATCTGATTGAATTATTATATATTTCATATAGATTCTGACGCTGTTGACGTTAAATCTTACGCTGTAACGCCATACAGGACGTCGGTATATCGACTTAATCGATACATCCAATAAAATGTCGACACCTAATGGAAGTACCTGCAAACTCGTGTGTACTTTCATGTACACCGTCTATGTACGTATATACCGATTAATTTGCCGTCGTTTCATTACGCCGCGCCGTGTACAGAGTGTGTTCGGCACAGAAGTAGGTAAACTGCACACGTAATTTCCTACGCTGCGAGTCGCGCGCGCGACATTTCTCGCCTTCGTATATGGATTGTATTTTGAAATCGGCTTATGGAAGTAAAGGAAGTAGTACGCGAACTGCACCCGCAGCGAAACTAACACGGGAATCATGTTTACGCATGGACTACGTTCTACCTGACCTGGCCTCTTCAAATTCGAGGCGCGCATAAAAACGGAGAGGTGTTTGCGGTTTCCGAGAACCGAGAAGGTAGTTATGTGATGTGGAATTGAAGAGCAACTTGCTTGTAGCTTCGCCGTACATATTAACATTACTAACATTACGCTGTACGAATATAAACTTGCGTAATATAATATTACAGTTGCGGTGTATAATAATATAACAATAAAATAGTATTCCAGCTTGATGCTGCTTGTTAATATAACAACACAGAGTGTTATAATAAACATGTGTACATTACTTTAGTTTAGTAACATTATTATTTTACAAATATTTTAAGATTCACACTTATTTCAAGCAATCAGTCTTAGAAAGTGTTTTATCTTTATTATTTATAGATTTAATATTTTAACCTGAAATCACCTGAGAATTTAATATAGATGTAATTTTTTGTCTTATAATAAATAATTCTTATTGTTAGATGAATCTTTTACGCGGAGTATGTCACAGGTATACAAGAGATTTACAACAAAGAGAATTAGGATGACATAAACACGCGCGTGCTAGATGTACGTACTTTATACATATGTACACTGGAAAATTTTTATACTTTTGTGAAAAAAATTTGCTGATTAAAGTTTTTATGTAAAGTAATCAATACATGCATGTGTAGATTTAACAAATGTCTGCTATGTTAATTGAACTTTAACAAATATAAAATTATCAAAATAATTTAAAAACTATATTGAATTAACAAAAATAGTGGACCGTTTGAAACATGTGATTTATGTTATCTTTAACACAAATTTTCCAACTGTGTAGTTTATTAATTACTTTATATATGTAGTTTGAAATATAGAATAATATTGATCGATAAATGTTTCTATCCTTATTGGAAAAAAAATCTCAGATGGAAAGTAACAAAAACTCCAAGTAGATAGATTCGAAAGCTTTCAGGAATTTTACTTCTCTCGGATTTAAATATCTTCGCTCCAAAGTTCAAGACATACACAGCGAACAGTTATATTCATATGAGTTCATGTCTGTGTATTCTTAATGCTTACATAATTTCACACAAATATACTGAATATAGTAAAAATGCAGTTTCTACTTTCTTAACGGATCAATTTGTTTCTAACAAAAATTTGGTCGGCTTTAATTTGTAACGTTTTTCTAGTGTCTATTAAATAACATTTCTGTCACTCAAGGCTTAAATTAAAATCTAATTGATGTAAAATTAAACGCGATAATTTATTGGGAAAATTATCTTGTTAATACTGTCCTATTTTTAATAATCAGAATATTGTGATTAGCTTGACATAGTTATACTTTATCTTGGCCTTCGATTCATTAGAAAAGAAACGTAGATAATTTAGTGATAAAGTAGTGTTGTGCATGCCTGTTTAATCACAAAGATTTTGATTTTCTCGCGTCACACATAGTAGGTACTAATGGCTATAGCGAGTTCGTTCAACGGAATCGAGAACGGGACGCGAAAGTCGTTCAGGTCTTTTGCGGTATTTGCATTCTTATGAGAATCGGCACGTGTCACAGGGAATTCAATTTCCTCACGGGCGGTAGTCAAGTTCCAAATGGGGTAATACCCAATTATTACATTCGCCCCCGTTATTCTCGGCCATGTCAAAGAGCGCGAGAGCCGGCTCGCGCTAAGTCTTTCGCGCGAGCGAAAGAACCGGAGAAGAAGTAGATCGATGCGGCCGTCAAGCGGGCTTGCGCGAAGAATGCGAAATTAGAGTGTTATTACGTGAGACGCGCGCGGCCGCTTTAAGGACGGGAACATATTTCGCTGTGAAACGATCTTTGCATTTGCATACATAACATCGTACGCTTACACTTTGCGACGCCGTATATCTCGCGCCGCGTATTATTTATATATATTTATATACTTTATGCCCGAGACGAACTTTGAGAGCGAAATATCGACATCGGTAAAATAAACGACTTCAATATGACGCCGTAATGCGGCAGTGGCCTGCTCTCTCCTTATATATCGGCAATCCATTTCCGGTTATCGTTAACTTCCATGTGAGATGCATCTTACCTTGTTACTGTTCTGTCCCATGTCGAGCTCGCGATTGTAGCGCTTCTCACCGTAGATCCAGTCCTGAATTACCTTCTGGATTTCCGGCTTCTCCGGGTCTACTAATCGAAAGGCAGTGATATTGGTCCCGCCGTGCTTGAATTCTTCTAAGTCGACGGTATGCAAGTCCTGAAAAGAATTCGGATTGATCGTGACGTGAATTCTCATTAGTTACATGCTTCTAGATTATAAAATTTCATATCAGCTGCAGTCTAGGTACTCTGTGGAATATATAGTCTTCTTCTGTTATCGCATTTGATAGATTTTATGAGTGACCACTTGTATTCAATTTTTAGAAATTACCTTAGATATTTTTTCTATCGATCGCTTGAATATTATTCGGTCTCACAAATGTTATCTTAACGTATTAATGAATGTTATAGAAAACGACGGTGTAAAAATAATAGTTCTATATTTTTACGAATTAAAAATCTCTCTCTTTCCCAATATCGAGCATGCAAATAATAAAATCTAAATATTTTCTGGAAGAAGCAGGAATTATGTTTCAAATCGAATTGGTAATTGGTAAAACTTCCGTTGGAAGTTTTGTTTTATGATTTAATTGAACGTGATTTAACCATATAAGATAAATCTCAATCGGATTCACATGGTAAAGCCAATGTGACGTTAGATTTTCTGGAGGGTATTTTCTCGCGACGTTCCACGACTTGTTTCAGATTACGTATAGGATCCCGCGAATCACAGATGTCGAACCTAGTAAAGCTGGACGATTTCCGTTCGACTCCAGAGATTGATGTTTTGTTTCCTATAATAGTTCAGGGGTCTGTCAGTTTTTTCACGCTGCAAAAATCTCGTGTCCGACTTGTTAGAAGAAGAAAAAAGCATCCAGATTGTTCTCCGGTCTCCGTATCGTCCTTCGCTCTCCACGATTTCTGACTATTCCCAGCAATCAAAGGGAAATTGAAAGGTCGATGTTTTATATTGGATGAAGAAGTCATAAAAGCAGCGCAAGCGATTTGCGAACGCCTTTCAGTTAATGGATTTTGTATTGACAAGCGTAAGAGGAGCGCGATAACAAATGATCCCAACGCGGAAAGAGAGAACATTTTAAAAAAAGTTATATGGAATATATTTTGAAAGATTAAAAATGAATTTTTTATCCTAAAAATTTATTCTGTTTTACATCACGCTTTAACACACATGCCCTATTATTTAATTAAAATCACACGATGAAGTGCACACGCTTTTGTGTATAATGTAAAATATTGTGTTGAAAAATCGCATTTACATTGTTCAAATAAATACATGTAATAGAAATAAACATATAATTATATTAGTATAAATATTGAGCTCTAGATTTTAATTCGAGTTTATTAATTTATTAATTTTAATGATCAAAATATTGAGCATTGAAGATTTAATTAAATTACGATTAATGATATTTTCATTAATATTTTCATTAAAAAGAGAATTTATTTCTATAATTGTTAAATGTACTATAAAATGGATAAAAAGAGATTCGGTATGTTTTTCTTAAATTATGCATATAATTTTCGATATTTGACTTGTAATTCGAACCGGATATGCGAGTAGAAGAAAATAGAAGTAAATTTTATGTGTATATTGATTCTCGATTAGATAGCCATAGTAAAATACGTTAAAGTATTAAAACAAAACTTTCGATACAGCAATCGTCGGCCTGACGAACTGGATCGATTATTCCTCGTGTACATTTCTCTCTTTCAGAATTACTATGGAATATAATATTGGGTATGAAACGTATCGCCATTTATATTCGCCGCGATTGGCATCTGAGGCAGGAAGGACGTTTGAATTTGTATTCTTCATGATAGTATTCAGTAGCTATCGACAGGAGTGGAGATAACTCAAGCACGAAGCATCTGCTCTCTGAGGCCGGTATCTGTATCGCGCGGTGACGCTTGTGGGCCGACGTGATTTAAAGTCGCGTGCAGCTCGAAGGCGCGTCCATCCCGGTCCATCTTTTCAAATACTCGCGGAGGATCGCGTCGCGGCCATTTATTATCCTTTGTCCCGCATCCGGAGCATGATGGATAAGTCCGTGTTCCCGATCTCCCCTGTCTCTTCGCCAAGTAGGTGGACACAGTTGGCGACATCGTACGTTCCCGCGATGTCACGCGAATCGATTGACCGCCGCGCAGCGATTGATCATCGTCTCGCCTCGAGCTACATCCGGTTTGCACTCTTTCAAGATACACGTCGCAACGCGGCGGCATATCGTTTGCCGTCCGCGCAATAACGGCGGTCGATGGGACTGCATTCTCCGTTACGTCCACGAATTTCCCTCGTCCTTAATCCCGTTCTGTCCTTTATCAGCCCTTTGGTGATCGTTGCGCAACACGATTACCGAATCTCTTGGGAGGCAACACGAAGATGGAGGCCATAAAAGGAATCATTTGGAAGCGCAAGTTAGAAGATTATGAAGATCAGTAAGTTCAAAATTTACATCCACGCTTAATGAAGTAAAATATCAATGTACGTAGAAACGACTTTTTAGAAATAAAATTATAGTATCAATAATTTTGGAATAAATAAGAGATCAAAAAAATTTTCGCAAACACACACAAACTTAACATAAGATTTATATTCATTTCTACCAATGTAGATTAACTTTAATTTCGATTTAAATTACTTTTTATCTTTTTCTAATTTTCAAAACTAGGAAAAGATAAAAAGTAAGCTAAACCGAGATTAAAGTTAATTTGCATTGATATAGAAATGGACATAATTAATCAATATACTTATAGTATTAAATATCAAATAATAATAAAAAAAATATTGTGAGTACTAAAACAGTAAAATCTAGTAAATAATAAATATACTAAAATTTTTGTTAAAAAACTGCTTTTATCGAATTTGTTATATGTACATATAAAAGACTTTGAATTATTCAAACACATTAATTAAATTATTCATGATACTATTGGTGTTTGCAGAACCAATAACAGATAAACAAGAAAATGATATATAGACATGTGTATATAATGATATATGAATGATATATGGATTATAATTGTTATAGATATAGGTTCAATAAATATAAATATAAATAAATAATATATAATGTTAATGAATACCATTGAGTAATGCGAAGAACACTTTCCGATGATAAAATTAATGGTTATTTATTTAAATCCGTTTATTTCACTCACATACACGCACACATACATACACTTTTTAACGAGTTTAAAGTTGCTGCTCATTTTATCATTGGAAAATCATTATGTTACTCCATTTGCTCATCAATTCCAATTATTTCACTCGAGATGTGCATTTAGTACACAATGTAATATTGTACGTTTGCACCGATTATTGTCATCGCAGGAATAACTGATAAAGCGAGGGAACAACGGCGATGAAAACTCGAAAGTGCCTGTGAGGATACGATGGCGAGTGCTGTTGTTGCATGCACCCACTCGTGCAACCTTTTTTAGTGCGGCGATTTATGTCTCTCGCACGCAACATTTTATTAACACGCTGCTTCAAACACGCGAAATTCCTTTCGCGTTATGCGCGCCGAAGATTACGCGGTAACTAAATCTCTATACCCTTAAAGGCTACACTTCAAGTCTCGACCACTTGAGGCTACGCTGTCCCTCGCAACTTTCGCGTATAATTCTGCAGGGTCTAATCAACCAAATTTAAAAAAAAATTATATGTGAAATAAAGGTAGGAAAGACTGAAGAATATAATAGAATTAAAAAATTTGTCAATAATTAATATTAAATTGCTAAAAAAACGTCGATTTTTGAAGGTGCAATTTTAGCAACATGAATGAGCGTTCAAATAGACTCTAAGTCCAAATATGAACTCAAGTAGCCTTTAAGAGTTAAATTAATACCCGTAGAAGAGAAGCTTTGTTATTTACCCTTCATATATAGTTTACCGATCGCAGTTACTCGATTCGACGATGATCGGCACATGGCACGTATATTTTTGGAGAGTTTTCGTCTATGTCACATTGGAAAATAGAATACTCTCCTCGCGTGTCCGTCTCGATACGGAACCAAAGCTATTGTATATGTATAAATATACATGTACTATCGGATTTTTGTTTATCAACAAGACTAACATACGGGCGAGTAACAAAGAGAATGGCTTTTTTTCTCAGTGCGTTATCATCGTGGCAAGAATATCGCTTTTCACACAACACTGCGTCCATGCGTGGTTGTTACGGAGTCTATCACGGAATTTCGTTGGCTCGTAAACTTGTTGTTTTGAAACGGGAACAGCCAGCGAATCTATGTGGGCGCGGAAAGCATCATCGTTTGACAGATGTTCAGCTTTTATACATCGATGTGTACTATGGTGCCGGTGCAAACATGGCGAATCAGTGAAAGAAAATATTTTACAGCGGTATTTTAAATATTTAATTTGCAGTCGATTATATTTATACGATTGCGGTGACAGTTGAAGAGTACAGGGTAAAAACGATGCCCAATGTCCATCCGGAGTAATTTCGAGGAAAACAACAATTTTAAGTTTCGAGACATCAGATATCTTAGGAAGCTATTGAGAGTACTAGCAATGAATATCGGAATATGCATAGTGTTTACTTATTGTTAGTGTTTACATTTTATGTTGGATGGTTCTTACCTACAAGCGCGTGGACTATCGTTTTTCCCCAGCATGATACATCTTTCGGCCTTATTTCCAACGAATTGTTATTGTTCTTGATCGAAAGAGATAAGAATCATGAAAGTTCTTTGAAAATGCCACAAGATAACATGAACAGATTAATTTCGACACAAAGTGGACTTTGATCTTTTTCTCCTGTACCCTTTAATTATGTACCGATAAGAATTCTTTTGCTAATTTTGCGTAATTTTGCTATTTTACTTTTTGAAGAAAGAATACATATGATGGAAAAATATTTTCTCATTGTAAAAATTCTATTAACTTTGCTCACATTATGCAGATTGAAATACATATTAGAAATTGATAATAGTTGTTCCGTTTTTAGTAAAAACATTATATAGTAAAAGATAAATAATTACTGTGATTAAATCTCAGTTTAGTTTAAATTAACATTTTTAGTTCGGATTTTACATTTAACGTTTAGTTTCGTCTAATAATATCAGATTACATCTTCGTACTTAATAATTAATTAAATATTTTGCTAATTTGGTGGATTAATAAATAAATGTATACATTTTTTTTAAAGTAAACGTGATTTCTTTAAAGGCTTTCAGGATTTCGTAGCCATCTAATTAACTTCTTTAAGCGATTTTCGAGATTTTCACAGTTTTCTGATTAAAGGCCGTGTTGAAAGCCGTTTTATTTGAACGGAATTTTGCTTGAGAAGTATTCTATTTCAGCGCGGAATAGGATATTCCCGGGACGAGCTCAAGAGCTCCAAAGTGTAGCGTGAAAATCCAAGGGCGTATCATCCTAAGCGATGGATGTCCGTAATAAGCACTTTAATGGCGGCCAAGACTATAACGACTATAACAATCATCGTAACCGTAACAGGCATAATAACCGTAATGATCGCGCGGGGACTGGGGGTGTACGCGTCGACGCCACCCATAAATTCGTAGAAGCAGAATGCTGAAAGCAAAATTCGTATATGGTCTCAGCTCCTCCACCGTGGGACCCGCGCGAGAGAACAGACTCCCATAATTTCATTGCGAAAATCACTGTTTTATGGGGCGAACTTAATTCAATGAAAGGCAATTCGTCGAAAGCCAAGCCGGAGTGACCGAGCAGGATTCATTAATGCTCTTACCCGGTATCCGCCGAGGGAAAGGGCGCTCTGGGCTACGGTGTGTGTTATACCTATATCCGACCGTGTGTAACACAGCCGTGCCTTCCCCGATCCTGTGCCGCGGAAAGGTCAGGTTGATGGATGATGGCCAATTTTTCCCTCCGAGAGCCTTGACGACTGACCGGCGTAAGTGAAAATAAATAGTCTCCAACGCGAGACATATCGTCTCGGGAATCGAGCGGGGCACACCGTTAAATTCCCTCATGCGATGGAGATCGGTCGCGGCATTAAGCAATTATTAAGCAGCTTCCTATCCTTTTCATCTCGCCGAGCTTTATCGTGTCGAGCAATCTGGTCACACCTCTGCCAACTAATAATTTATCATTTGCTTTCCCATTATATTAGATAACGTTTCGTTTACACTCGGTAAAAATTTTTTTTTTTTTTTTAATAGCTCCGCTCCATTTATTTTCGGGATTTTTCTTTCGTTTGCGTAATAATTAATATTAAGAGTAAATATCCCACGCACAGTTTATAAATTAATAGTTTAAGCTGATAGCTAAGTTAAACGATGCAAATTTTACAGGGGAACCATTAAGGGCGACTATATATATTATTAATGAAAATTTATATACATACGCACATAGCCAACCTCATTAATCTTCCTCAAGTTACTGTTGATAAATATTAAACGGATAATGTATCAATTTTTACTGGTTCATTGAAAATACAAGCGATTTTGCACTCGTCCGCGTCAGTAAAATAAAGCAAAATAATAGAAATTTTACGATTATTTTAGGATTCATCCTTTCTGACGCCGTTAAACCGGAATTGACCAATATCGGCGATCGATGTACGTTCGCCGTCGGTATTAATCGGTGTTTTTCCCGTAAAACAAACCGACCATCGTCAGTACAGAGTCAACGGAAAGAAGCCCAGGGGAAAAAAGAACGTAGCTCGATTCTTCCGCGCTCGAACAAATACCCTCGCTGATTTACATTTTAATGGATCTAAATTGAAATCTAGTAAGGGGAAGGGGGAAAAGTACCGAGATAAATTGCGTCGCTCGCGGTTATATAGCGTGTCCGTTTAAAGCCCTATTTATTTTTTATCACTTATTGCCGTCGCGGATGTCGAGTCGCGTCGCGTCGCGTCGCGTCGCGTCGTCGGCGTCGTCGGCGGCGCGACGACGCGCTTCTCATAGCGTCCCCCGACTGACGTGACGCCTGCCTTCCCGCTTCAACTCGCACTGTCGAGACGGCTGTAAATTACTAATTATCCTGAGACAGCTTCCAATTTTAACTGCAGCAGGCCGACGTTTACCCTTTTTACTCATTCAAGAGTCACATTGCGCGTTTGCACCTGCGTAACGTTTTCATCATGCTCGCAATGAGCTTGCAGACGAGCGTGTAAAGCAAAGTTTAAAAATTTTACTCCTCGTATTGCAATTAAAAATTACATTCCATACGCGAGATCTCGCGATGGACCCTTTTGTCGCGATTAAATTAGTTATTCATGAAAATTATTCTCTTCCCTTGGAACTGTATTCTAATCTGATATAAAAAAGGACATAGTTTATTGAATCTTATTTGCATTATCGATCTTATAGAGTCAATGTTCCTTTTTAACATTTAACGTCAATCTAAGGAGCTTTTTGTAGCTCGAAGATATATTTTGATGTCTTAATAATTCTTAACAAATCCTTAATTTTAATATTTTATAAATTATACTATTAAGTGTGTTATTTAAAAAAATTGAAATATATCATTTTTACGCTTATCCTAAATAATGATTTATTCACTGTATATCAATAGAATCTATCATATTGCTTCGCGACTTCATAGCGTGGCAGAATAAATTATTACCTTTAAAATAATAAATAATCAGGCAAATTTGCTACTATCACAAAATAATACCGCGAACGTTATTCAACGTCACGTTGAGCTGCATTTTACGTTTCGCTGTATATCACGGCGGATCTCTCTCACTGACGGCGGATGGCAATCTTTGAACCGTTCGTACGGTGAGCGATCCCTTGTCTTTTT
Organism: Temnothorax unifasciatus; assembly: GCA_030770225.1. Classification (NCBI taxonomy): domain Eukaryota; kingdom Metazoa; phylum Arthropoda; class Insecta; order Hymenoptera; family Formicidae; genus Temnothorax; species Temnothorax unifasciatus. The sequence goes on along the minus strand of JASTWK010000522.1, from coordinate 100,531 downwards.
AGTGGTAATTTACGAGAGGTTCAAATATTCTGAGAATAAAGTTATCGATCTTGAGTCTTCGTGGGAAGCGCCAACTCCTTCGGCGCAGCTTTCTTGACAGGGAGGCACCGAAGACAGGGAGAGAGAGCCGCAGGTGGCTCAGACGATGAAGATTGCGAGAATTAGTCTTACAAGCAACGCGCCTGATGCAATTTCGCGACTCCTACGTGTCTACTCCGGATTACTCCGTGGCCTATGACGGACGGAAAGTCGATTGTTAATCGCATTTAATCTTGGGGGTACCTACCAGTGACGTGATAAGGTAGCTGTGATAGTCGCTCATCATTCCAATCTGTTGCGCTTGTTTCAGCACATCGTAGATCCTCTCGGTGGAACAGTCGAGCACGATATGCGACTCCGCAGAATTCTTGATTTGTTTTAGCAACGGCCTGAAACAAAACAAGCTTTCTCTGTAAGATGTACTTATTCTTAAACTTTTATAAAGGAAATGTTGAATTGCTGATAGAATTTAAGCGACAAGAGAAGGGTATGTCTCAAGGTATGTCGAAAATTTTGCTGCAAAAACATCTCAATTTTTATTTCAAATTTTTGCTAGTTTGCAAAAAAAACAGATTAAATATGATTGGGCCAAGCAGCAAGAGCAGAAATCCCAAAAAAAATTTTTAATTAGAATTTTCTAATGCAGTCTGTCGAGATGTAATTGGTGAAAAAAAGGCAAACGTCAAAAGCACATAATATAATAATGTGAAATTTTGTCTCTCTGCAGATCACTTCGCGCAAAAACTCACTCGCGATGCTCTTCGGGAGCAGAACGGTTCCGATTCCGGACATGCTTTTCGTCGTGTACTAGTTTTAAAATTTTATACTACTACCGGCTGCTCTCCGGCCTCTCGGCCATCCTTCGGGTTTCTCCCTCTCGCTTCCCGTCATTCAACATGCACGATAATACGAATCTCCTTATGCAGCCCGTGGAAGTCGGGATCCGGACTCGCCATGGGAATTTTTCATGCTCTATGCATAATTTAGCGAAAGTGCCCTTTATGCCCGCGTTGCTCTCGTAGCTGTATCGTCCTGCGAATTTCATTTCTGTCCCCGTCCCCGTTGGTGACGATTGCATCTCTCTTTTCGCGTCTGCGACTTTATCGAACAATGAAATGGAGAAGGGCGAGTGTTGACGGAAATGCGAGTTATTTGGTAATTTTTAATAAATTAATTGTAATTTTCTTTTAGATTATATAGATTTATTTCAGTACAATTTTATTGCTATACTAATTCGATGATATTAAGAGTATTTATTGTTATATTAATTCGATTATATTAAAAGTCTAGGCTTATATGCAGCATCATTGCTGATGCTTCATCTCTTGATTGCGTTATTCTCTATCACATTTGTCTTCGTGTAGAACATCTATATCTCTTGCACTTCAAAAAAGCTATTATTATTAATTATTATTATTATTATAGTCTGTGCGAGAGTGCGCGGAAGCGCGATTGATAGCGCGAGGAATTAAGACAAGCACGAGGAGCAGTTCACAAAAAAAGAATAAGTTCAATAAAAACGTGTATTACAAGAAAGTCTATGATACAAATATATACAGAGTTCGTTTGTTTCCAGCAAGGGAACGAAGCCGTGAAAGCGCACACAGAAGCTAGTGCGGCAAGCAAGAAGCGTGTTCGCGACGAGCGATAGCGAGATTCAAAGCGGGGAACAAAACGGTTTAACTAGCGATGTTTCTAAGCGAGTGTGAACTTCGTGCGAAGAAGAACGGTCGCCGACGAAGCAAGCTCTTTTATAAGGGAGCTTCTTCTCGGCTATCACCAATTATTTTGAAGCGTTGACGGTGACCTCAGGTTTTCCCTTGTGATTGGCGGCCAGGGGATATGACACGCATTGAGTCGCACCTGATAGGCACTCGGCTGCCTACGTCACCGCATCGCGTCAACGCGAGACGAAACATTGCTAACCGGCCGTTAGCAATGTTGTTGTTTGTCACACCGGTGACTTTATAACGTGGGTTTGTCTATCGCACAAGACCAAAAAAACGGCGTTCGAGAAACGTCTTCGAAATAATGTATTGAGAAATGCCTTTAGAGAATTCCACGTTATAATGCAAATTATAACGAAATTACATCTAAAGATTAATGATTTAATTAACGTAATGAACTTATGCTACAGCGAAGGCACGCGCATTGTGCCCTTTTCATTAAACGAGATCGAAGCACGCTATGATGCACTCAAACGTAGTCAGATATACTTCTAAATGTTGGGTTGATTAGTAATTTATCAGAAAATTTATTTCTCGAATAGTTATCATATTGCAATACAAATCTTCGAACGCACATATAAATTTATATGTGTATATAAGTATATATATAAATATATATAATAAATATGTCTCTTAGTGCGTCGATTTGATCGGCATTATGACCATACTATTTCTTCGTAGCAACAGTTTACTACAGTAATAAGCGTTCAGCAACGTCACGTATATCGCACAATACACCCTGCTTTTGGATAGCTTTACGATATTACAGAGAAATAACCGTGAAACGCCTCGAAATATTGTAGCATCATTTCGGCGTCTCGACGCCGATTACTCGCATTTTGTCACCTCTCAACCCCTTAAAGGCTTACCGTTTTCATCGTGTTGGCCAACAACCCGGCTCTTACCCGAGATTACCTACTCCGAGAATCATAACTAAAGTCGCTTAAGAAATTTTCTGTGACTTTCGACATGGAACTTAAACGCTTATTTGATCGGTTGCGGACGATGCTCGTTTAGAAATTTATGTGCATGTGCATTTTGTGGCACTATATTTAATGATTTTTTGAGGATATAATTTGTGAGTGTTTATTATTTAAAGGCAATTTCTTTCGTGTCACACGTATTCACACATGCATTCTACATGTTTTCTATTTTATTTTTATAATATTATGCACACGTGTAAACATAGAAATTTATGTTTTATAATTTATATAAAGCGTCAATCTTCAAACTAAATTAATCCATTGTATTCTGATTGTTACGTTATCAAGTTATCATCAATAACGGAAATAACGTTCTATTTTATCAGAAAAAATATGAAAGGGTTTTTTAGGACCGTGTCCTAGCTTGACAACAGCATTCGCTTCAATGAATCATGCTCGTATTTGCATTATTTATCATTATTACCGCACGATTGACGATTAATACGATAATTACGAATATGGCATTATTTGTCATTAATGCTATCATTACTATGCAATTGCGTAATGATTGTCATTCTAAATTAGTTATCCTATCGCGTTTATACCGATTCTAAGCTATTTCTCCCTCAATTACGTTGATGGTTATAGATATTGCAGCAATCACGTTGTGTTAACGGATAACCCGAGGTATAGATATTCATCCAATACCAAGGGTTAATGTATATTATATATGCGCACAGAATAATTTACCGATCAATTTCGGCAAGTTACAAATTGCGAGTATGTATCATGAAATTTTTATGAATTGTTGTGTGATAAGAACTTTGTGACTTTTCATTGTATTAATCACGCAAAACCCAACATTACAGAATGTACAGAATATGCGAGACTCTTATTTTGAAAATAATTTAGCATAACGTTCTAACTTTTTCAACGTAATTTTTCGCGATATGCAAATATGAAGCAACATAACATATTGATTTTGATATCAATTTTACGGAATTACGAATCGAAGAATCTAATTATCAAAATTTATTGAAGTATCATAAATCTTTTCACGAATTTCATTTATCGAAAATAATTTAATTTTACAACGGATTAAGATAAAGGAAGAAGATATAATTGTGATCGTGAATCCAATCACAAATGGTTTTTGCGATATCGATTGCAATATAAAATTTATTAACAATAAGAAATCGTTGCTTCAAACGATTCTCCATGTTCGAACTTCTTTCTTTCTCTCGATATAATTCTCGATTTTGAGAGATGCACTCTCGAAAAAATCAAACAGTATAACGTAAGACGAGGAAACGTCTTCCGTTTGCTCTTTTTTTTCTTCTCCCGCAAAGAGGCCACTCCTCGCGGTACTTCAGTCGACCGTCACTATCGCTCCAGATAAGCTTTCGAGAGATGGCTCGTGCGATAGTCAGCCTCCTGCGGGAGGAGGTTGCGGGAAGAGTTGAAAAAGACGCCGTACCGTCTCAAAACGCACAACGGCGAGAGAGCACAGTCTCGGAATTTTTAATCTTCTCGCGGACGGAAAGATAGTTACGAATGAACGCCACGGATCTGACGTGGTTTCTGAATTGTGAGACAAAAGATGTGAATACAAAGCAAGACTCGCAATTGCCGCCCGTTTCTCTCTTTTTTTTTACATCTTCGATAAATATGATGCGTGATTATATGTAGTTTTTAAATCTTGCAAAATATTTGAACTTGTACGTATTACAAAAATATACAAGAAACAAATTTATAATCATTAATTTTCTAGCGAAAGATTTTAAAGTATATGACTGTAATAAACTTTAGTTTGTCACCGCAGATTGTACAATAATAAATCATTATTCTGATTATGATAAATATTAATCTTTCATTTTTGTATGACAATCAATAAATGTTATTGTAATTTTAAATGTAATTTTTTAAGGATATCCTTTTATACCGATTATAAAACTTTGTTCTTATATTTACAAATATTTCCTAAATCTGCAGCTTCTAAACATATGTAGTCAGAAATTCTATTACGCGAGTAACAGATATGTTGATAACGGAGATGTACTGTTATAAATAATATTTGTCAAATAGATTCAAATATGTAAGATTTTAATCGATCAATATATACTTGCTAAGGTACAGTAAATGTCGATACACGGCAGCGAAAGCAATTATTCACAAGACACGCGCTATCGAGATGTGGATTGTCTCAATTTATAATGATGAAACAACGAAGGATGACGCACTGATGAAAAACGCGTCCAGCAATTCGATATGCTCGATAATCAATATCCTCGATGGTTACGCGCTGCTCCAATATTTGTTTTTCATCAAGAAAATGCAAAATGCCGAGAACGTATCAATTCCGCGGCCTCGTTAAATGAATGACGCAAATCTTCACATCCAAGGAATTATTGGGACCATGCTATTTGATCGCATAAAAATTTTTTAAAATATCGTGCTTTAATATGATAACATTAAATGTTCTTTATTTGCTTAATAAGAATTATGCCGCGCTACCACATATACATAACAATAAAAACATTTTGCAATCTATGATAAGAATTTTTTATTTATTCTTAAAATTTATTCACCCATTTTTATTATAATCCAGAATTCAATCTTTCCTTATTTTCATTTTGTCATTATAATATTAATTGTAGGTACCCAAGGCAGCTTTCAATCGTTCAACACTTAAACACAATACGATGAAGATGTACGCATATCTGATATTACGTTATTTCACGCTGCCAGTTCAATTCAATCAGTAGATGATACCGGGCAGTGTATTGAAATCGGATAATCAATAAAGCACAGTTGCGTGAGTCGATTAAATGCTTTATTGCGGCCACGCGTTGCCGGAGAGACTTCTACTTGTCAGTGCTTGGCAGTTAACGCGTTCCTGCTTTACAGAGTGTGCTTTCACCATCTCGAAAAGACTTACGAAAGTAATAAAAATAACGTGGTGCATTGTCGGTATTTGTGTGCGGCTGAGTTCCTTTTCACCGATTTAATTCCCTTCGATTTTCGGTTTTATGATTCGCTATTGGCTCTATGAAAAGATTCTTGATAGTCTCTTGACTTCGATTGTGATAACAACGGTTGCTTGGCTTGATTAGAAGAAACACAAGAGTAAAATAAACGCGGCATTTATTGTTAGCTGGCGAAAGACGAATCTTACTAGACATTCATATTGGTCAGAAATGATGCTTTTTTGGAGGGAATTTATTACAAAGAAATGAATTGAAACGGAGAATTGTTCTTTGGCACAATTTATTTGGATCATAAATTATAACAAAAAGTTTTTTTTACTTAGTTTTAGTTTTTAATACTTGAAAATATGTATTAAAAACTTTAAACGCATTTTTCTCAGTTTCTTATTTTTTTCCGTTTTGCAGTGCTAACTCAAATACAGAGGCTTAGATTGACTTGAAAAAAGTTGAGCATGTTTACAATATGCATGTATAATTTCGGATTGAACCTCTAAAAAGTCTATGCAAACTCTAGTTTTTGAGAATAAAAATCAAACAGCTCTTTTTTAAAGATTCAATCCAAAATTATACATTGTGAGCATGCTCAATTGTTTCCAAGCGTAAAGGACAAGTCTCGGTTTCAATTCATTTCTTTATAATAAATTCCCAAAAAGAGTTTTTCGACAAATATGACTGCCTTGTAGTTTCTTTAAGTTGTATATAAAACTTGAGCGAGTACGTGTTTAATAACATTAAAATATTATAAAGAACAATCTTTATAGCGTCGTAGCTAAGAAAATTTTTGTATAGAATATAAAAAAGTTAAATGGATTGCAGCTGACATATATTTATTGTTACTAAATTATACAAATGCATTATATTGTTAATATCGTTTAAAATTAAAAAGAAATATGAGTAAATATCTTAAATACATTTTATTTAGATATGTTACAGTGCTTTAAATAGCAATTTTTTGTGTACGTGGATACTTTGCAGCTTTTTAAAAATAAAAGTTCGAAGAATAAAGTTATTTTTCTTTTATCAAAATACTGTGAAGTAGAACTGCTTAAATAATTATGATTTTGCTTGGGTAATCCTTTAAAAGGACAACTCGGTTGAAGTTAAGTGGACTTTAAGTATACGCATTCAATAGAATAATTTATCTTCTCCTGTTAATTATCTGCTGTTTTGTTATACCTTTGGCGATCTTACTACCTGTCGACGGGATTTCCTCAGCGAAGATCCAACTTGGCGAGTCGGTTTTGAGTGAAGCGGATGCAGAAGTTGGGACAGAGAGAGAGAGGGAAGATAAGCGAGCTTCCTGTTGTTATGTACTCTTAGGTCGCCCCGAGGGAGAGAATCACTGCGTCAGTTACAGCGAGGCTGCGTTACGTCATGCCTTTTCTTTTAGCGAGTCTCGGGAGGCTCCTTTGGCGCTGAGTCGGATGAATTTCTCTATTGGACCGGTCTACAAAAAAGACGGTACTCCGCGCAATACTTTGTCACAATGTCGGTCTGTTCCGCGAGCTTGGCCATCTTGCTATGTTCGTGGAAAAACGCGCAGAATTCCATTCCCTTTGTTATATTACGTCCGTTGTTTCAACGAATTATCCCCAAACGTCCTGTCTTGAATAACATCATGTAGGCGAGTACTTTCATGTAGGACATTAATTAAGTACCTTTTGCAAAAAAATTCCCAGTTATATTTCCTTAAGACATATCCGTGGTAGAAACCCGGTATGTGCTCTCCCGTACTTGTTACGTTAAAATTTGTAAAAGCTCACAGCGATATAATTTGAACTCTGTTCTCTTGAATTATTTAATTTTCCATAGCATATATACCTGTTTGAAAGACATACGCTAACGTGATATGTAATCTCCAAGTAAAATCCAAATGTTTATTTTGTTTCAATGTAACTTAATTTTGATTTTATAACGGTCCTTTTTATAAAATTATTTTTCCATTTTGAAGCTAAATCGAAATTTGAAAAATTATTAGATACTTCTTGTAACAAAGCTACATCGAAACTGAATTGAAAATTTATTAAAAAATTAAATATAATATAATATATACAATTTCTTCTCTCTTTAATATAATTATTAATAAATTTTATCAAGTTTTATTAGATTAGATACATAGTCTTTGATTTGTTAAGAAAATTAAGACATCACAGTATTACATTAGATTATTCTTGCTATACAAAAAGCATAGTATCGCTTTTTTTTTCTCAAGAATTCTTTAATCAACTTTAACATAAAGACGTTTCATTCTTATTATATGAAAATCGTAGTGTTTATACTACTTTTCTAATATAATATTGTAGTACATAGAGGATAATTAATCAATAATATCAATAAGATGAATAATGGTTTTTAAGAGATTCGGCTTTTTTACTCAAGATGGAGAACAGTTTGCCCATAATAGACACGTAATGTTACTGCGACGTACATTATTATCATAAATTGGTCAAGTCCCGCTCAAAACGGGGCAACGAAGACGAAGTCGCGAAGTTCGCGCGTAAACGTGAGAAACAAGTACGCCCTTAACGCTGCACGCTTGGAATTAAGGCGATAAGAGCGCCGGTAGAAGCAATAAAGGAGATGCGCGCGGCTTATTTCCGGGTCTGCTCGCCGGAGTTGCCGCAGGAATACACCGTACAGATGCGCGACGGAACAAATTTTCTCGCGTCGCCTATAATTTTAAGAGAGCTGCACTCGACTCGTGGAAGCAAGATAAATATCTCCCCTCTAGCGCAGAAAGATAGACGGAGTCTCTCTCTCTCTCTCTCTCTCTCTCTCTCTCTCTCTCTCTCTCTCTCTCTTTCGTAAAATTCTCTGCTCGCGACACGAATTTCAAGTTCCTAAAACGACCAAGTGACGCTTCTCAAGACAGTCTAAGAAAGAGTAGAGTCACCTAACTGCTTGATCATTGGACGCGGGAGATATATATCGGGACGATCGTCTCGCGAGTTCACGGTTGAATAAGACGCTTCGTCCTCGAGATAGTGTTCTTTGTAGCTTATCCGGCAGTCGTGTGAAACTGTATTCTCAAAGTAACCGCAGTTGGAAAAGTATAACATACATCGGGCGTAATCGTGAGACGGATAAGCGCACAGCGATATTTAGAATGTTCCAAGATATTCTTTATCTCTTTGACAAACTCTGCAAAAGTAGATTCGAATTAGAACATCTTATCAGTTATCGATGTAAATTATGTATAAATTAGGTGAATAATTTTTTGAATTTAAGTACTGCATAAAAAATCTATAACTTTCCAAAACTGGACATATATAGGTATATATAACTTTTGTAATATCAAAATTTTTTAAATATATGACCCGATTAGATATCTATTCGTGAAAATGAAAAGAATGTAAGTTTTAATTAAACATTTAACATTTATAAATTGAATAAAAGACATTTCTTATTATTAGTCTATAAATAAAGTTAGAACAGGGAGGAAAAGAGCGAGGGATAATAATTTTCGATTTAGAAATTTAATTAATCTGTAACTGTTCCGAAAAGAGTCACCATGAAACTTAAACAATTTGCCGCATTATATGGAATTCCCTAATTAAAAAACTGAGGTAAACTCACGTTAATTGGATCCTGCAGCGAACATCGGCGCGGATCTCAATTAGGGCTCTTTACGACGTGAAAAATTGCGTGCCAGGTCGTACATACGACCAGACAAAGTCGAGTTATATATTGCAACGACTTTATCAGCCGCGGTTTTTTACTCGGAGATATGTTGCACGTGTCCGAGCATCAGTTTGTGACGTTTCCGAAACGGCGGCGGGTATATACGTGCGAAATATGAACCCGCGGGGTCCTCGCCACGCCCATGCCCCAGGATGGATCGTCCTGCCGACTCTCGTCTCTTTTTCGCGTCAGGCACCGCGCCGCGCCGGACGCGTCACGGACGCATATCTCCTCTGCTTCGTGGCGGTGGCGGTGGCGGTGGCGGTGGCGAGAGAGAATCGGCGGTGCGAGCAAAAGTGCAAGCTCCCATCATCCAAAGCGCTCCGGAGGAGCGAATGCGGAAGCGCTTCATAAAACGGAGAATAATTTCACCTCGTGGGCGCGCATGGATTAATTTCGCATCAAAGCAACGCCGCGCGGAATCAAGGTATCGCGATGAGCGACGACGCGCACCGACGACGACGACGACGAATTTTATTCCTCGCTCTAATTCATCCTGTCTGGGAGACGGCGACGGTCGCCGATCTCTCATTGTTCCCTTATCCCAGACGTTAATGAGTTAATTACGGCTCGCGGTCGCGTCTCGCCAACAGAGTCCCGCTTAATTAACTTACTCGGTCATTTCCTGTCTAGTTTCTAGATCGCTTCGCCGTGATATAAGTAGAAATGGAAAATTGGGTTAACCACACTTGACACCCGTCCGCGGGTACGGCAGGCAGAGTCGGATTACTACTCTAAATAACTGGTTGCAACCAGTCAATGCGCCAATTCATTCGCAGTTGACGAAACTTAGTAGACGCGAGAGGTTTCACGCCACGTTTATCTTACTGAATGGACTTGTAAATGTTCAGGAAAAGCGCTGCCTTCATTCTTGTTGCAAATAAATGTTTTACATGAAACAATTGTAACCAATATATTTGTTTTTCGATTATAAAAAGCGAATGTTCTCTGAAGAGCTGTTTTGTAATTTACAGTTATTTCTATAATTGTTTTATTTAAAAAGAATCAAATTATCTCTCTCTAAAGAAGAATTTTTTGTAAAATATCAAGAAGTTAAAGAAATTTCTAAGGAATATTTTCTATGTAATTAATGTTACAGTTTCTATCTTGACTGTAGACAAGTTATTTTAATAAAAATTCCTTTCTTTTATTAATTAGTATCTAAAGTAGAAAAATAAGTCTGTAACTGTCCTTATTTACTTTAAATATAAAATTTGTTACAAGTGTGATCGAAATTAAGAAGGTATTAATTGGTTGCATTTTAAAACAAATGAAGTCAAAAGCTGTGCAAGAATTCTTTGTGCGCGCTTTGTTACCGTAACATTAATTACTTAATGGATACTCCTTCCTCGGCGGTTGTTTTTTTCCGGCTTCGTTTCCCGGTGCCTCACGGACGATCATTCCCTTTTTGCGTTGAGCAACTCGGTTGGAACGCAGAAATAATCGATACCTCGGCGGCTACTAGACTAGTCGGTACCGAAGATAAACTGAAAGAAGGTCACTCGGACTCGGAGCGAAAACTACGTTCGGGAATGAAGAAAGTAATTTATTCCGCTTGTCTACTTCGTCAGGAAGACGCGCGTTTATTACGTTCTAGATCGGATATCTTCGGCAAAAGTTTCGACTGTAATAAAAAAAAAAACGCAACAAAGCTCACTTTACCTGATAAAAACGATTATTCGTGTACATTTGTCTCTCGTCCGTTTTTTTGAATTTTTTTTCACTGGGTCTATGTCACGATACACAAATCTATGTCTATGTCACGATACTACAAATTTGTTCTACATTGTTAGTTTCCAAGCTCTTTAGTTTTACGAGCTTTAATGAGCTTTACTAGCTTTATAATTGCCTTTCCGTCACATTACAGTCGCGAGCTTCAATCGCATATATTTGTATCGATTAATTCATGCGCTTAGTTTATTGTTAAGAATCAGTGCTTTCATCTGCTTGGTATATGTATTGAAGGTATAGAATGTATAGATTGTTGTTACATATAATTTTTAATTAACTTTAATATCAGTTACATGGAAACTCTTCAATGTGTAACACTAATTAAGAGGATCATAATGGACTAACACTATAAATTTTCATGTTAATCCCTTATAGGTACATTAGAAACTGACATTGCTGTTTGTTTTGTCAATTCGCGATAATACGCGAGTTTGCTTTTTCATTTAGATTGGAGAAATCCGAGTCTGTATTTTACACATGTATGAAGCAAGTGTATACTGGCTTATTATAAATTTCTTTGTAGATTACGGTGCAAAATATCGAATGCCTTTTATGTTTCAGTTCAGAGCAAAAAACTACCTTTTGAAAGTCATACTGATTAATAATTAAAGAATAATATTTACAAAGATTCTATATGTATATCCGTTTTTATACGTGATTGAACATATCCGCTTTACTCTGCAGAAGCTTTGTAATATTTTTTTGTTACACGAGTTTGTGGTAATTATCGCCGTTTCTATAAGACCGGCGGCGTTCGATAAGTCATATCAAGACAAATGTATACAAGATTTTTGCATTGTTTTCACATGTACATTTTGCACGAATGGCTATTTCGCGTAATAAAAAAATTACTATCCAATTGGTAACCACGTTATTAAAAATCATCATATGGGTTACATGATTTACAATTTCGATATTTTTACTGGTGAAATTATGATGTAATAAGAGTGACGTAACATCTTACGGTCAATCACAGAAATAGAGATTGACTACCGTGGATATTCACGGGGGTCTTGTGGTATCTCTTTCGCGGCGTTGCATCTAACTTGGATAAGTATATCTTTCATCCGCGACACATGCCGCGCGACTGACTGGATAGAAATAAGCAAAGAAGCCCCGACGGGACGTAAGACGTAAGCACCAAACATACCGAGTGGCGGAATAACGCATTGCAGTCCGCCGAGCGTTTCGTCGAAAATATCGTTGTGCTGTTGCGCGGGGAATTGCGCAATAAACTTCCAATTTTACGTACAATGCGTGGATACCGTTGCTTCTTTGACGGAGAAATAAGTGTCGCGCGGTTTATGGTCAGCCATGCATACAAAGGAATTGCCTTGACCGTTTGATCTAACGACGTGTCATCGTCGAATCCTCCTGACAGAAATATATCTCTCCAAAGTGTGACTCCACATTTTTTCCGGTTGCAAAAAAAAGATATAGAGTAAAAATATAGAATCGTATCCATTCATTTATGTTACGCTACCTTATGTTTACGCATTTCATTTTTGAATCGCGGAAATATGTTCATCGACATCAAAGCTTCTTTACAACAGCCCGTTTACGTGCTTATAAATTCCACGGAAATATAATTTGTGCAACGCATCCGATTATACGAGCGCAAAGGCTCGTTAAGGGCACTTTTATCGCGTTTATTTGCAATTCCAGATACGTTGAGAGACAGTAAGAGAGATATCTTGGCTGCCAAAGTTCAACGAGAAACCCGTCAGGATATTATAAATTTTCCCATTGTTTTGCGCCAGACTCGCGCGATTTTCGTAATCTCCGCAAGAACGATCCACCACAGCCCGTCGTCGCGCCCCAAAAAGCGCTTTGTGCTTACGAATTATTTACTCCCGTGCCTTCGATCGTGGCGGCTGAGAGCTGCCGCGTTTTGCCAGCTTCTTGCTTCGTTAATAATGTTACCATGTGAAGTATCGTAAAGTAGACGATTCCTCTCCGTAACGAGGAAGCGGAGAAAATCGGGAGAACTGTGTGGCTCTTTAATGGCCGCGCCAGAAAGTCTGTTTGAAATATTAACGGACTAAATCCATTGTCTTCTGCGATGTAAGCACTTTTCAAGCGGTCACAAATCTTTATAGATCTTTAATCGATATCACTTACGTGAACAATGTGAAAGACCTTTTTCATCCCTCGAAAGGCAATTCTTCTCTCGTTTCGTATCCAGGGCGATCGATTCTTTCAACCCTTGTTGCGATATTAATACAAAACACAATGTCAAATGCAAAGGAAGATCCGTCTTCACGAAAACGTAACTTTCACTATTATATGACAATTGAAACTTTTTTAAAATGATTATAGTCCCATATTAATCATTATACAAATTAAATATCTATTGAAAAACAAACATATACTTTACATAATCAAATTCAAATTTTTATCACTAAACGTATGGCATATTTTGCTAACACTAGAACTACCAAAGGAGTCAAAATGACCCGTTTGATATTTTTTAATAATTTATTACTCATTTTTAAAACATCTTAATTTTTGAAATTTTCCTTGACTTTTATTGAAATTACATAGATGATTAATTCTTTTAATTTGTTTTCTCTTTTCTTTTCTAAGATTTCTTTGGTAGAAATAAATATAGATTAATCTCTAGTTCTATAGTGTTAAACAATTATAGCGTGGAAAAAAATGCAAGTAGGCTGTTTGTACGACATGTTATAGTTTTGTATGCTTTCTAACATCTCAATTTTCGAATCGCAGGTGTGTTTTATAAAAAAAATTTTTACTTGTTGTTCAATTCTTTTTCGCGACGACTGAAACTCCCTTTTCTTCTCGCAAATTTTATCATCGGAAACTTTCAGTTTTCTTATCCCGCCTTGCCAGGAGCAGGGAAAAGAAAAAGGGCGATGTCATTTAAGTCCACTCTTACGTATCTGGTATCCATTCGGCTCCGTTAGTTCTCCGCAGGAGACGCGACGCTACGAGCATTACCCTGAAGACCGGCTCCCGCGAAATGAGGTTTCCATCAGTTAGTTTGCAAATTCCCACGAGTTACTTGGCCGCACAACGACGGAGTTTCAGTGCGCGAGTCGTGCTCAAACTCACGTTAGCTCGATCGGGGTGGTTCGGGTTAAACTTTTGCTGGAAGGGAGCCTGCCTCATCTTCGAGGTTGCGCGCCGAAGACACTTGCGCTCATCCAAAATGAAAGTGTGTATTCATAAAACATAAAATCTGTAATATCTTTATAATATATCTTACGATGAAATAATTATATTATTTTATAAAGAACACGACGTATGAATATACATCATCTAAACTTTATACAATATATTGAGAAAGTAACTGTGATGATTATGATCGTGGTAATACGAAAAAACGATAATTATTTCGTATTTTAATAGAATCATGGTTTCTGCAATTGTACTTTAATTTAAAAATCTCATAAATAAGTGATTTCGCCACTAATATATTAGAGTGATTGCGATAGTCACTCCAAAAGAGAGGGTTGTCACTGCGATTTGAGTAAATGCGCGCGGGCACTCGGTAGGAGTGAATTTTTCACTACAATTTTTGGAGCGGCTACTCTACCGGAGTGATACGATCTCACTCTAAAGTTATAGTGAGTCATGATTCACTAAAGATCGAATGATAGATGACTTTAATAGAGAAATTTTCCATTCAAAATTATAGAGTGACATAATTCAATCCTATCGACGCTAGCTACTGCACTCGAAAAGTGTGCACCCTTTTACTCAAATGGAATTTTACTCCAATTTATATGTAGAGCGCAATTTTACTCTTTCTTAGAGTGGCGAATCACTCGAAGTGCACTAAGGTTCAATTTTCACTTTTAGTTAAACTTGCATCTCACTTGTTTTGAGTGATATTTCACCCTTTAACTTTTAGAGAGAGCGAAGTATGTTAAAATGGATACCCTTTGTACAGATTAAGTGTTGCGCGAATAAAGGATGATTGTCGCTACAAGTGACCGGAAGTAGCAGCGCGCTTTTCGGGATTTCAAGAATTCACGGTGTCAAAGTTCAGACAGTCATCGTAATAGTCAGCTGTTTTGCCGAAATCTTGTAAACAGGTTTTTCGTTGATCGTTGTTTTTCCTTGTCTCATGTGTTCGGAAAAATCGTTATGCTTTCTAGAAGAAGAATGCCAAGATGAAGAAAACAGTTCCCCTGCTTGACAATAAATTGTTATTTGATATAAATCATTATAAGGGGCATAATTTGCGCCGATACTTCTAAGGATGTTCGAATTTCGAACAAAGTGTCAATGTTAATTGCAAGTATTAAAATCAAGTACACATATATAATTAATAGTAAATGTTACTAAGATGATAAAAAAGGCATTATCCGAACTACCGTTTTTCTTCCAAATACTGCGCAAAGTAATTAACAGTTCTTGCGAAAACAACTAATAATAATTCCGTTAATTTATATTCATGAACGTCGATGGCCTCTCTGAAACCGGGCTTTAGCGACTTCAAAGTATCAGTATAGCCTATAATTTCTGTTAGCGAAGTAACGTTATTGAAGATCGATATTTTTAAGTGTCTCGACAGTACCTCGTCCGATATTCGAGATTGTTAGCGCGAGATAAAGACGGTTCTTACGGCGTTTGATCTTCCTCGCGTATCTGTCACAGTTAATCCCCGCGGATTGAAGATCGCGCTTTGTGCCAGCGGAGACGTCAGATTTAGATCGTACATCAGCGAAACGGAAGACGTTCTTGTCGACCGCTAGGAAAATATGACCGTGCGCGCGACCACTTAAGAAATTGTATAAGAGACACGATGCATCATCGTCCTTTGGGAATAGACGAGAGAACGCTGCTCGGGATGCGTGATGGATGTTGTAATATCCCAAGAACATGGAGCGGGTGGAGCGCAGATATTGGTAATAAGCCCGAATCATTTGGGAAATTAACTCTCCTGACAATTCAATAGAATTTCTCGTTCTAATAACAGCCACTATAATAATTGCTGATGGTACTAATGTAAACTAGCTTTTAATGCTAACACTCGCTATAACAATAACGTTACATCGAATAACGCTTAAATAATTATTCGTGCGTTAAGCTGCTGATTTCTTTTAATCGCATGAATTTGAACGCACAAATATAGTTTCACTGGGCGGTTGTTTAATTTCTTTCTTTGCAAACTGTAAGTTAAGTTTTATCTAAATGCGCACACTGTTAGATCAACTAGATTGCACCGGTATAAATTAAATATAAACGCTAAATTTGCGGGAAATCACACGGTTGTTTGAATTTTTTGACGACCACTGATATGCACGAAACGTGACAGTGCATTTTTATACGGTTGTCATCGCGCGGAATTACGGATTGTTGTTGAACACGGCGCAGATACGAAAGTTTCAGTTATAAATTGTGAAACTGTGCAACGTTTCGATAGGCAGCGATGGCTGAATAAAGCGGCTTTTGTGCGCACGATAATATGCTGCTTTTTGAAAGAACCGGAGCGGTTGATGGACGACGGTAATATCTTCTATATGTCGCGGCATGAAAAAGGCACGAGCGCTAAAAACTCAGGGAAGGTCAGTAATAGCGTTATATATGCTAATACTTTATGTATGACATCGTGGAACTTTTTTCCCGATAAGTCGCAAAGCTGCTGCGGCACTTCGATAACCAGTATGTTTAAGTTAAAGCCACGTCCAAGTTGTCGATGATACGCTTTTCGAGTTCGTATCGGCAATTAGTTGCACTTAAATACGAATAAAATCCCGTGCGCTTCATAAGTGGCACTTAAATTTGAATGACGGTGAAAGGAATCATTCAAAAAAGTTTCAAGTATTATGTACGTGTGAAAATTATGCACAAAAAACTGCAAGCAAAATGTCAAAGATGTAATTCTCAACTTATCAATTAATCTATTATTACAAAAAAATAAAATCCTGATAATTTTTTAATTTTTTCTTGATTTGCATATAATATAATTAAATGTTTAAATTATATGTTATTTTAACCAATTTATATTTTGATTCCAAAAAATTAAAAAAATTGTAGAAGTGTGAATATCGTTCAAGTTAACATGTAGAAAATCAGAAGTAAATATATAAATAGTAAAGGTCTATGTTCTTTTTCTCCTCAAAAAATTTCTGTAACGTATTTCACAAATATAAAAGTTGCTTATACGATGTAAAGATTCGGATTACAAACATAGAGTGTACACGAGGATTGGACGATGTACTTGAATTGCGTGCGTCAAATATTACTGCAACTAATAATATCAAAACGAACGACAATCTTGGACGTACACGCATCACGAGCCCTATTTGAGATACCTCGTATATTTGGGGGAAAAACGTACGTCTAGATACACTTTTGTATTATCTCCGTATTTACGCTGTCGTCGTAAGTACACGGGCATAAACAGTATTTCGCGCGAGGACATCGCTACACGTAGGTAATGGAAAGTTGCGCCTCTCTCTTTCCCTCGCGCAACATTTCTATCGCGACCTACAAAACGAGGGAGGAAGAACTCACGGTATAACTTCATAGTACGTTGCACGGCGACATGCGACATGAAGAAGAGTCTCTCTTCATCACGAGTCGATCCATCCCTCTTAATATAAACCGGTAGCAATTATATAATTCAATTTTGTAATTTATGCGGAAAACTTCACATCTCTCGCGCTAATAGTTGAAGCCTCGTGAGTAAACTCGTGTATTTCTTAATCGCGTTTGCTGCTTATAAACTCACTGGTGTCAACAAGTAGTCCAACATTTGCCGCCTTGTCTCTTAAACTTGGCGTTGTGTCGAAATAAAATATGCGCTTGCAACTAGAACGGAAATGAATTTTGCCAACGTAGCACATATTTGTGATTCGCGGAGTACAATTTAAAGGGGAAGAGAATAAAATTTTTATCGATTTCTTATATTTCACTCTTCTGAGTTCTGAGTAATATAAATAATATACGTATAATAAGTTATATTAAAAATATGGCAAATGGTATATTTGCCTTTTTTTAATATTGAAGAAAGTATGGTGAAACCATTCTTACACGGAAAGAACGGTTTTGCCCAAGTATCTAAAAATTTAGCTAGTTCTGTATCTGTATCTAGCTAAATTTTTAGATACTTCGGCAAAACCGTTCTTTCCATGTAGTTTTGCGTTTGCAGCTTCTGCCGAAAATTTAAAACATTTTATCTCCATAACTATATATTAACAAACATATCGTATATACTTAAAATAATTAGAGAAATAATTAGAAAATAATTCATATGTTTCGATCCATATAAAGATTCGTAAGATATTATCGCGTTTCTTCATAAACTTTCATCAGATATAACTTGTCATGGTAAATCTGCCGACGAGTCGGGAGTAATTTAAAGTTCGGATAGGACTGAAAGAAATTGAGTGGATCTAGGGTGGAAGTTTTCTAATTAATCGACGAAAGCCGGCGTAACGGCCACGGCTGATGAAAAATTCTATCATTCGCTTTCTCGAACCGCCACTAGGGGAAAACCGAAGATGAGGATTGAGATTATGGCCGGCGCTAAAGATTGCTGTCTATATGGATCTCGAGAGTCAGCTCTCTCGTACGATCTTCAACGCTAAATCGGAGCCTCACTTGAAGAAGCTATTGCGGATCCTCGTTAAAAAGAAATTGCTCCCTGATCGATACCACCGTCCACCGAATCTTGGAGGGACTCGTCCCCTTGGCAGAGCACTGTGGAATGCAACGGAAGTCTCATATAAATTAAGACGCGCCCACGCGCGAACTATATCAAGGGTGAGAGCGATCGACCTCTATCTGTCGGCGACAGCTGCTTTATCGGAAAATCAATTTTTCATGGAATCGTTCGGGCTCCCATAACCACCAATATAGATACGGGTTTCGTCAAGAAACTGTCAATCTGACGCTAAGGCTATGAAACGAATTACCTTTAGAGAAATCAATCCTTGTGTCCAATTATTTCAATTGTTTCAACGCATTTCGGTATTAATAAGCTTTTATGGAATTATCCGCTGAAAATAAAAAAAAATCTACTTAAAATAAGTAGCAATAAAAGAAATTAGATCTTGATATGTCTAAATAATTATAACTTGAATATATCTAAAAAAAACTTTGTAGTTCGAAGTAAATTTTTACTAATTATTTTATTTTCGTTATTTGTAAGCTGGATTTTATTAATACATATTCTTTAATGATGTCATTAATTTTAGATATAAAATCTTTTTGTATATATAGTTTTATAAAAAATAATATAAATATATTATCTCGATATATTCTTATCTCATTCTCAACGAGATATAGTACCGAAACATGTAATAATTGAAGATATATGTATAATAGAATTGTTACAATCATTTATCTATTTATTAATCCATTCAACTCAAAATAATTAATAAATACAATACAATGGACGAAGAAAAATAAAGCTCATATGTTGAAAAGAAACCTAAAAAAAACAAAAAAATATTTAAAAAGAACTAAATGTGCACAAGTTTTATTATAAATTTTTTATTCTTGTAAAACTATAACTTTTATTGCTTACCTCAACCTTTTTTTAGACTTTTTTTATCTATGCGTACTTTTGTATATTCACAAACGCCCCGTTATTTATGTAATGCACGTTTATTTTGAAGCTATTTAGGTTTGGGATATCCCTAGTGATACGTAGAGAAATAATAGCCCATATAACATCACGAGCAAGTGAGAGAACTCGGCGGTAATCGAGAAAGGTAATGGTAAATAAAATTAATTTTACCCTAACGAGCGTTTCACGAGTTTGTGGAGCGTGTCAGAAACGAGGGGGGAGGGCAGGCGAGCAGTTATTCCGTGTTAGTCGGTGAACTGTACTCGACTCCAGGACGGGGCCGTCCGTTGAGATGTAACTTGCACGCAGTCACTAACCCCCGAAACCATTTCTCATCCCGACTTCGTGCGCCGTGCAAGAGTACGATGGTGGTATAACCGGTGGGAGAAGTGCGCGAAGCACGCGATGCCATGCCGGCGAAAGCAAGGCAGAACCGCCAACCCAGCCAGAAGAATCCATTCGACGAAGGTAACGGATGAGGCGAGAAAGTTTGCACGGCGATAACTCATCGTTCACACCTTATTTACCTAGTCGTCTTCCACCCAAGTCGATCGTTCCTTACGTCTCTGCAGTTCGACGGAATTGAATTTTAACATAGGTTTTCTTTCGAATGTCGAACTTGTACATTTGGACCCGAAAAAAGAGAAAGAGGGAGGGGGGAAAGAGGGGGGGGAGAAATTATATTTCTCAGAGTTATCTTTATTGTGAAAAACACAGCATTCGCAGCTTTTCACAAATCTTCCATCTTATGGAAACGTTGCCAAGTGGAAGATTAATCGTATTTCGTCATCGGACGATTGAGATTGCGAGTTGCGAGATATTTCACTCTTGAGAGATCACAGGCAGTGGTGGAGACAATTGGGAGGCGACGACAGCGAGAAAGTCGTCATCGCAAACGCGTCTCGGCGACATTGCGGAAGACCGTGCATCATTCCGTCACATATTTATACCTCCGCGCGCGGTGCACGGGAGACGAAGGAGCGGAGAGGACAGGGGACCGTGGCTTATCGCCTCGAGATTGCGGCTAAATCTCTCCCCGGGGCGCAACGGGCGCGCTCGCGCACTGCACGCGGAAAGTTCCGGGTTTAACAAACGGTTGCTTGCGACGAAATTGCTCGTCGCCAGAACCGGCGCCGCGCCGCGCCGTGCAAAGAGGAAGTTCTCGAATGTCGTCGAGCGGCTTGCATCCACCAGAATCCCCCCAGCGCGCGGCTTGTTTGCGATATCGTTTTGTAATCGCAGCTTTTGTTTTCGTCGTTGTTGGCAAACACGCGTGAGTTCCGAAGTAAGTGGTGAAGAGCCAACATCGCTTATAATAACAACGGTATAAAGATATTTGCGGACACGAGGAAGCAATTGCGTCACAATCGTCACAAACCTACGCGGATTTTGTCGTAAACCGGTGACGGTGCTCGTGAAACAAAAGTTAACCCTCCGTCTGTATACGTGGGTCTACGACGTCCGAGCCAATATCTGCTCGTAATTGCAAAACTTGCAAGCCTGTCAGAAAATATTAATTAACCCTTCGTCTGCAAAGGTTTTTTTGGCACCTTTCCTCTGCAAACCTGGGTCGTTTTTGTTCTGACGTTTTTTTTTTAGTGTTAAAGGGCTGCAAAAAATCTGAAAAAATTCATGAAGGTGTTTCAAAGCTTTATTTTGAAATATCAATCATAAAATTATAAACAATTTAATTTTTTCACATAGTTTATATTAAAAAAATGGAGCAAGTAAAGGTAAAATCATTTGTTTACTCAAAAAATCATAACTTTAAGACAAATAAAGATATCGAAATGAAAAAAAAGGGAAATTGAAGGGGAAAAGCGTACCTTTCATAAAAAAAATATTGCATGCAATTATTTTGAAATGAAGTTCTTAAGTTTTGAACCTAAAAATTGCCAATAAATTAGCCCCAAATTTCATAGTAAAAATAGTAATAAATATTTAATAATAAAAAAATTAGTAATATAATAAGTAATAACTTAATAGTTAAGTATCCCAACATTACTTTATTGCTTATCTAAAAAAATACATTAATATAAGTCGTAAAAAACACGCTACACAAAGCACGGCACGCAGCACACAACGTGATGATCATCGCAAGTTGGTTTCTTGCATTATTCACGCAGCAATAGTTAGTTTTGTGATCTTTATCACTCGGGCAATAGTAACATCGCTTTCTTTTAGACATTTTGTGTGGAACGAGACCGACCGCTGCGCCATTTTTGTCGAAAAACTGAACAAAAACATTTTTGTAATTTTTTTTTGCGGTCAGATGTTTTTATGAGACTTCTACGGACACAATAAACACTTTAAAACGAAAAAACACAAAAAAATTACTTACGTTTTTGGGCACCGTCCGCTGCAAACCTGGGTCGTTTTTGTCCTTTCAAAAATTGACGTGTCTCCTGTGACGGCCGGAGGGGGACTGGCGCCTTGAAACTCAGTAGGCGGGTTCTCGGGGAGCATAACTTTTTTTACGGATGCGCAGTGGCGCCTTTTCTACGCGGTTCCAAAAGTTACAACTACATTTGATTTTCGCTCGGACAAAAACGACCCAGGTTTGCAGACGAAGGGTTAAATAAACGATGTTTATAAATATGACTATAAAATCGTCAACTACAATGTAGACAGACATTTTGTGAATTTTTTCAGATTTTCTTTAAACTAAGGAAAAATAGCGTCAAATATGACAGACCCACGTATGCACTCCAAGGGTACAAAAAAACGTATACAGACGGAGACTTAATTTTTGAATTGTGTTTATTTTTGTTTAAATTATATCAGAGAAATTTTCAACTTTTTATTTTGATCTCGTTTTAATGATGTTATATCTAGAAATGATTGTCAATGCAATAATAAGACAAAATAAGATCTAGAATTTTTTAAATTGTCTTTATTTTTGCTTAAATTATCAAAGGAATTTTTAACTTTTCAGTTTGATCTCTCGTTTTAATGATATTATTGTATCTAGAATTAAGAAGTTCAATGCAATAATAAAATAAAATCTAAAATTTTTTAAATTATATCTCTATTTTTGCTTATTTAAATTATCAGAGGAATTCTTTTAACTTTTCAGTTTAATCTCGTTTTAATGATATTGTATTTAGAATTAAACTTGGAATTAAAAATTCAGCGCAACAATGTAACGAGGCCATAAATCGTGATTTATCAGTTTCAAACACGACTTTGTATTTAGAGGAAATTTTATTTTTTTTGAATTTATTTTGTTGTTGAAACTCAAACCTTCAATTGCGCTTAGAGTTTATCGGTTCATGCGGAATTTATTGTTAACTGCGAGAGAATCGATTGTATCGTGCAGAGAAATGCAGCGCGGCGAGTGAGGAAAACCGGATGCAATGTCAATACAACAACAACGAACGCGGAGGTTTAACCATGCCCACTTTTACGCTTGAATTAACATACTCATTTGTTTCCCCCGAGAGGAAACTCGCTTAACCTCAGCGGACCCCGCCCAAGCCCCTTGCTGTACATCGCGAGATGCAGATGCAGCCGGATGCGCTGGAAGGGCCATATTCCCAGGAGATTATTCATGGTGCATCTCCATCGCCACTTGATTCCTCGACCTCGGTACACCAGCCGCAACAAAGATTACGTTTGAGCAAAACGCAGTACCCGCTAAGTTTTATCTCGTTATTGAATGCGACTGTCGTCGACGGGTTTAACTTCTTGGATAAATTGCCACCGGAAGAAAACGTATTACGCTCATTCGTCGTCCAAGTGAAACGTTTAATTCGTTTCTTTCACGAAATGCGCGTTTTTCGTGTGCAGACACAATTTTGCGTGTCCCATTCTTGTTATGCGTATAAAGTGACAGTGTATATTCTATTTACATTAACAATTGTAATAAATTTTATAATAGATTAAATCATAATGCTCTTATTGTAGAGTGACACATCTATTTCACTGCTATAAAAATATGTGACACACCGTTTCAAGTATATACAATTTAAACATGAATCTATTCTATTTTAATATTTAAAAGTCTATTTAGAAAAGAAATGAGTTTCATTATAAATAACTTACTACTAATACCTATATCCAGCTAATAAAATTAATAAAATTTAATTAATAAATACAAATTAAAAATGTCACAAAATGCGCTGAACTATACATACATTGTTCCAGAAATGTAAATTGACTATCTAGATATTCTAGATAATTATTACCAGAATGTACCAAATTAAAATATTTAATAGAAACATTAAAATATTTAATAGAAACATTGATTTTGCAATTCTCTATGAGAAGGAATTGCAGAGTCTCTCTCGAAAAGACTCTATTACATATTTGGAAGATTAATGTATTGAAAGATGATAAAATTATCGTTCAATAATTGATATATATTTTCTTAAAAGTTTTCGTATTATAAAGACGCTGCAAATCTCGTGGTTTCAGGCGAGTGTATTAATGCAGTAATCTGTCATCGAGGTTTGCTAAATGTTTTCATTGCAAAAGCGCAAATCATATGTAAGAAACTGCAGGAATAAGATATCGCTGCGACTTTGAAACTTTATTTCGCAGTGGTGTTTACTTTTAGATGATTTTACCTACGTAAATTCTGAAATTTTCCATAAACTTTTTATAAATATTTATATTTATGCTACATTAAATTTGCGAAGATAGAATCTAAGATTGAAATCTTGGATATCCGAGATATCCAAGTATATCCAATGAATAGCGAAATATAACAAGATATACTGAATTTGTTTACAAATATGTTGAAAAATAAATAATAATATGTATAAAAATAAAATTCTAATCCTAATAAAGTATATTAGATTATTACACATGAATGCTTAAGTTATATTATTATTATTATTATTATTATATGATAGAATTTTGAGAAGATGTGTCCAAACTCGATCTAACAATAAGTCAAGACTTAACATAACAGTTGATTTACTTAACTTAAAATGAAAAATTTTAAAAATACACATATAGTTGTAATTAATAAATAAATGTGTATTTTTATAATTATCTAATTTTAAGTTAAGTAAGTCAACTCTTATATTAAATCTTGACTTATTGTTAGATTGAGTTTGGACACATCTTCTCAAAATTTTATCTGAATTATGTGCATTTATTTAGTATTTTTGTATAAAATTCAAAAGATAAATATTGAAAAACTATTAATTAATATTAGTTTGCATTTTTAACATATATGTTTGGATATACTCTTACTTTTTTCCGCGTTATTTATTTTTATCGCATACCGACGTCACATTCTGAAACTATTAGATATTTTTATCGCAAATTGTATTGCTCTTAAAGCACAGCTGTTGCATTATCGTTTACTCTTGCTACGTATCTCAACTCGATTTCATTGCTGATCAAACATTTATCGCGAAAGTTTGCAAAGTGGTAGAAATCTGAAATCCCCTCGTTGCTTACACCCCCGGGAAGATCCCCACGCCGCGCGCCGGGCACATTGATGTGCACGCGTACACGTGCACGCGCGAATACTTTCTTTTCCTCGATGGCAGTTTTAGTACCGTGGGGAGAAATTACCACGGAAAAGCAACCGGAATCGTGGTATTAGGCCGCACAGCGCGCCAGTTTTAAGCGAATTCATAGCCGACACGCGATGTCTGCTTCAAGAAATATACGCGGGATATGTAAAATTATTTTGGCCGGTTATTTCACGAGAAACGTTATGCTTCTTGAGACATCTCGACATGTATGATAAATAGCGTGCATATATTCTGCTTATTTAAACATGACTGTTATTATTATTAAAGTAAGAATTTTTACAGCGCTTCTCTGGTTATTCAATATTGATTTAGTTATGAAATTCTAAATTGATGGATATTGAAAAGATAAAACAATATATTCTTTATTATAAACGCGTTTGTTCGAGTAAAGAACCTGAGTCTATAATTCAATAATAAAAACTTTTGTCCGTTTTATATGGGGTAAGGAAGGGCTATTTGAGTCAGTTTAAAGAAACAATTGGATAACAAATTTTCAAGGCAAAAAACCAAAACGCCTCCGAACTAAAAAAAGTCTATTCTGAAAGTTGAAGAGCTCCTCCCTGTTTTGAAAATATTTTATTCGATTTTTTCTTTAACTGACTCGAATATATATATAGCCCCTCCTTACTCCATGTACGCGTTTCAGAAAATGAAGGGATGCATTGCGCGTATATATCTGTATTATAGCATTATAGATAAGTATACGTTTATCAGTTTCGGTCCAAAGCACCGCGCCGCGCCGGCGAGGCATTGCGCAGTTGGTCAAAGAAAAACTTCCGCGCAGAGTCTCACGGAGAGATGATCCTAATTGACGAGGCAGGCACGGCAAGGGAAGAAGAGCAGTATTCCGCCCGCTCATTCGGCGCGATGTTCCTTTGATCAATCGGACGGTCGGAGTCGACGGCGGAAAACGTGACGTAAGATTTGCCGGACCATCCATGCGGCTGCGAACGGAAGCTACCCTCGAAGTTCGTGGCCGTGGCGGATTGGCTGATGCGTTTGAAGTCTTCTCGAGAGGGAAACTCCTCTTATCATCATGCCAGTCGTATAACTGCAGGCGGGGGCTCGAACGTACATATACCCCGAAACCGAGCGTTTCCACATGGCCGGCTTCGAAACATTTCAATTACTTATGCCGTACCAGCTCTCTCTCTCTCTCTCTCTCTCGCGCGCGCGCGCACGGCTTCCTTCCATCTTCCCGTTTCTCTCCATTAGGCGAGTGACTTAGCGACGACGCGGACGTCCGTCAGCCTTTTAGATAAGGAACCTTGGAACTTCCCGGATTTCGATATACAGACAAATCGTTTGAGTTACCGCTCGACATATTCTGGCGGTCTCTCGATTCCGCGAAAGATTAAACGCCGCTAAGCGTAAACGCGATGTTAGTTCATATGTATGAAATCCGTGTACACACGGATACAAACTCTTAAGCGATTCGCCATGTAAATGTATTGGAAGTCACTCGTCTGCAAAATATTCGTGGCTCTGCTTTATTTGGCTTTAGCACGTACCGTTCGTTTGATCTTCCGTGATATAGAAAACCGTGATATACTGTAAAATGTGCGAAATAGTAGCACGTGGAGCTGACGCACTGAGCGTGCATAATTTTAGAGAAATGTTAGAGTGTTCTTTCGCGAATTTGTATTTTTATATCTTAATATCGTACAATTCTTTTTAATTGGGATCAATTTACGATAGACACTTTGTTCTCCTTATTGCAAATAGTGCAAAATGTACAGTATTTAAGTAGAATCGTTATTTATTTTGACAGTTATGTCATATATAAGTGAACTCGTTTTTAACCCAAATGGTTGTTAACTCCACTCCATGTTTTCAACCCGCGCACTTGTTGCACAGGAAAGTGTCATTCGCGAAAATCAACGCACGAATATTATTCGAAACGTGTTGGAAGCGATTTTCAAGCGGTCATCTCGCGCTCGACTACGCTTACCGGAGATAAAGTTTTATATCACTGTCGGCCGGGCGGGCACGCGAAATGCAGAAGGGGGGTACGTAACTGTTTGCGCGGGGGTAAGCTGTTTAACCGCGAAGCTGTATTGCCGGTAAAACTCGCGTATCTCTTCTCCCCCGCGATTTTCCGTGTCAGTTCTCTTTTCTCTTAGCCGTCGAAGTGTTCTCCACGATAAAGCGCGCGATCTTGTCGATCCGTTCGTGAGCCGTTTCTCTTACGGAATCTCCTCCGTGAAAGCTAAGCACTTCCAGGTGTCCATCCGCTTCGAAAGTCACAGCTTCAGAGATAATCTCTCGCTCATGTGAGTTTCAACGGAAATCACTGCGACTACATTATGCGTTCGAGCAGTATAGTCGGCGCGTTCTTATCTCCTTGCCGCTCTGAGAAACTCTATCCGTGTATCAAGCTTACGGAATATTCATACTCGAGCTCACTGAGAATTACAATTTAAGCGCACTATCTTATCAAATGCCTCTATATCGCGATTTTCTCTGCCAAACCTTCCTTCATCCGTATAAATTTTTACGGGACAGTTTTAATCGCTTTTTACGGATTTTTCAGTCTCGAGGAAAGTTCAGTCACGGACTTTAGGCGACGCTTCTTCTTTTCTTTGCGTCTGCTCGTCTCGAAAAATATGAGACGGTTTTATTTCGCCGCCGGTGATCCTTGTTTCTGCCCGGGCTTCATTCGCTTTCCTTTTGTCCATATACCGCGGGAGCGCACGGCGCTAAAGCGGAACGCCGAAATAAATGATCGGGGAATTATTCACTTTGCGAATCTTGGTGAGTGGTTGTAGGGAGCGGGACCGAGATAAGATACGACTTCATTTCCGCTTCGCGGCCGCGTTACGCTCCGCGAGCACCGTTCATTTCCTTCGTTCACATCGGGGAATAACTGCGTGTCAGCGCGCATCGAAGTTAATCTTTCAACATCTTGGGAAGACGCGGTATCGAATTCTCCAAGCGCGTCAACAATGTATTGCGGTTGCAGTAGTATATTATTAAAATCATCATTTTTTATGATTTTAATAATATAATATTTTATGTCTCTATAATACGTTATTTTCTTGCCACTTATATACTGTTCACAATACTACTGTATAATAGAAATTTTTAACCCCTTGACTGCCGACGACGAGAATTCTCGTCATTTTGGACTTCGCGTTCAGTGTCGCGAAAATGCATTTTCTCATCATAAAATATTTTGTTATATTAGAGCCGCTAGTAATTTTATTACTGAAGCAATGTGTAACTAGAAATGTGTAACTAGAAATTTTTGGGTGTGTTAAACACGATTGTTTTAGTCCAATTTGCAAAGTGTTGCCTCAGAAAAAAGATATATGGCTATCAGAAAAATGTAAATTTTTGAATATTCTCGTTATGAGATATTTTGTTATATTAAGTTTTACAACGAATCAATGACTGAAACAAGGTGCATTTTTCAAAAGTTTTTGAGTATGATAAACATGATTTATAAGTCATGCTTGAAAAAGAATGTTTAAACAATTTCATAACAAATTTTTTTTTAATTTGACTTGAAACTCGACGTTATCAGCACCATCAAAAACCTCTCTATATAAATTTTTATTAATTTTCATTAATTTTCAAATTAATTTTTTAGGATCTTTTATGTTTGATATTTTAGGGCCACTCGAGGAAAATGGTATGACACTCAAGGGGTTAATATGTTGTCTGTTAAGTGAGTTTTACATGTCTTATGTACGCCGCAGTAGAATTTTCATTATTATCATAACCATATATAAAATATTGTGCGATATGATTAAGTAAGATTAAATAATATCCTCATTACACATGTATTGAATTTCATTTATTTTTTACTTTTACATTACTTTTATTATACGTTATTATCCAGCTATTTATATCATTCAAAATTTTATATTAAATGACATTTATTTCCTACAAGCGTTTCGATAACAGATGACTGCCATTGCGTTAATCTGTTAATTTGCACAAGTGAAGCTAAAATGTCATATGGCGGCATTAATTAATCGATCAGTAGTCCAATTGATAAGCGCAATTATTTCAACATTTGAATTTTAAAGTAAATCAAAATAAAGTCCTTAATAAATTATCCTTCCTTACCATACGGAAATTCTAGAATTGTTTCATTTCACCGAGAGGAAAAGATGCGCACCGCTCGCACGACACATGCGAGCGCGATCCGGCAGAAGTTTTGTAAATTGGTCGCTTTGCTGGAACAAGGAGAATGTAGCGCAAGCGATGAATTTTAAGATAGGATACGTTGCACGTCCAGAGGCAAATCTAACCGAATTTATTCAAATCCCTATCGTTTTACCCTTCTAACCGTAGGGCGGCAGCAATAAGTCACCGTCGCGGATCGCTACTATGAATAATGCAATTTACAAAAAACTTTTTCCGCAGACCGAGTAATACGCGCCGATGCAATGCAAGGGACAAGCATAAATATAATTCTTCAACTTTTTCAGAGGTCAAGAGAGAAATGAAAATAATAATGTAAATGAGCGAATATGCTGGCTCTTGAAAGTGCAGGTAGCAAAAAAGATACTTAAACTGTTATTTCATTTTTAACTACCATTTTATTAAAATCTTCTTCTTCCTCTTATTGTATTTTGCCCTGTTCTTTAACAGTTTTTTCATAGATCCGTTACTTTTCTTGGGAGATTTATGTCTAACTCTCTCTCTCTTCCTCTCTCTCTCTCTCTCTCTCTCTCTCTCCCTCTCCTCTCTCTCTCTCTCTCTCCTTCTCTCTCTCTCTCTCTCTTATCTCTCTCTCTCTCTCTCTCTCTCTCTCTCCCCCCCCCTCTCTCTCTCTCTCCCCCTTCCCTCTCCCTCTCTCCTCTCTTCTCCTCTCTCCTCTCTCTCTTCTCTCTCTCCTCTCCACGTTTAGGCAATCTTCCTAGTGGCCTAGTCGTTTGTGGTGTTTCCATTTTGGCCCATTTGCCGATCCTTGCATCACTCATCCTATCGACATGGTCTCTCGACTGTCGTCTTTCTCGAACCCACTGCACTACATCCTGGACTCCGCATTGTTCCTTTATGGACGAATTTGCTATGCGATTTCGTAAGCTGATACCTAATATTGAGCGCAATGTCCTCATCTCTGTTGTTCTAGCCATCGATTTTGTTCTCGTTGCCTCTCTGCTCTCGTTTCAGCTGCATATGTTACTACTATGGTCGAACATACACTTTCGTCGAATAAACTCGTATCTTACTCTCAATTTTCATGTATCTATTCTGTCCTACATGTTTGCTTTCGGACTTCTTGCATTGTATCTCTATCGCTGCTTATCGTGACTCTCAAGTAGCGAAAGGCTCTATCACTGGTTCGATCGATCTGTCATATATCGCCACTGTTAAAATATATTTCGTAGAAAATACAAGAAAATGCTTCAAATTCTCTGTAAACTTGTTTGTTTACATCAATGTCAATCATGAATCATACAATGGATTCGTTTCCCCCCTGAATGAAAATATCGAGTGTCAGAATAGTTTTTCAATTATAAGTGGTTAAATCTCTGTAAATATTTTCGCCAATTAAATTCCATAAATGCAAATATAGATAAGGATAAATCTTACTCCTTGCTTTATTCCAATTGTACTTTAACAGAATTTTAATTAAAGGCTTAGCGAGGAGCTTAATCGCGAGACGCTTCTTAGGGTAGTTCCGGCGATCTCATCGTCGGAAGGATAAGCGAGGCAAACGGGTTATCAGCGGAAAATAGAACGGGAGAGAGGGAAGATTCGCCCATTGGATATGTCCTACAGTTGTGAGCTGACACAGTTTCCTAACGGCGCGGGCGGCGCAAGTCTGACACGATCGATACCGACATGTCCACGTCGCGACTTTGCCTAAGATCGTCGTTGCATGTAGTAAGCGTTACACACCGACACGATGTTTCAATCTTAATGGGCCATTCTCGGCGCGCAGTCATACCGGTGCGCCACGTGCGACACGACTGATGTTTGGGCTCACCGTTAATGCGACGATAATATCGATCGCAGACGACTGAAGTCCCTCTGAGACTGTCTCGACACATCGACTCCGGCGCGGAGATCTACGTGCTGTTGCGAGCGAACGAGAGCGATCGGTCGAAGCCATTCTCGTTGTGTGTGGGATAAATCGAAAGTTAGGAACGATCAAGAAAAAAGATAGCTCTAAGTTTCTCTTAAAAACGTTCATGCTTTTGCTGAAGCTTTATAAGGTTTCTGCTGGATCAAGAGAATCCGATCCTACAAAGATTAATGAGATTTTCGATATACCTTCTCTTCTCGTTATGATGTTAAACATCTTATAAATATATGATAAAGAGATCCTTTTATGTCTTTCAGGGGTCCGAGAAATTATATAGGATATTATTCATATTCATTTATATGATTATTGTAAATCTACAGACGAGAGAGAAAACGTAAATTGATATAAGTTATTAATGTAACGGCTTCTGCTTCTTGGGAAAGAATAACTTACGAATGTGTCCCATTTCTTTAAATTTGATACATAAATTTTGATGAGGCTCGAAAGGATATTTGCAGAAATTCAAGTACTTTTATATAAATCACGCGTTCCGACCTCAACTCACAAAATCAATTCTACTGGTGAGACGACAGCCAGCTCGAGGCACGGCATTATCATTTGTAATATTATTGCTTTCCTTTCAATGGAAATTCGAAAATGTCTTCCGAAAGCACAATAAAAAAAAAAATAATAATAATAAAACAGAAATAATGATACGCCCGACGAAATTGGTAAACTAATTTCTTGGAGAGCGTCACAGATTATATACGAAGTATAAAGCATAAGTCTGTAAGTCGTCTTATAATGAACGAGAAATGTTGGAATATCGACATGGGACCGCGGGGGGCTTAATGCCTCGCTACCCTGGAAAGGAAGCTGTAGCGCGTCGTGAAAGAATAAGAGTGGATAGAACTGACTCACCGATACTCTGATCCCTCGCTCAGCTGTCTAACCGTAATGGGAAATTCGCTGGGTCCGTGCGCTTTCAGAAGTTCCTGCAATCGCACGAGCCCCTCGTTGTTCTCGTAGATAATGGTGAAACTCTTCCAGCCCCAGGCCTTCACCAGATCGACATACGCCTGGAACACGGGTGATCAATCACAAGGTATGTTATTATTACAGTCGAGTTAACAGCTGCCGTAACGCTTTTACGTCTTTGGTACAATGTAATTTAACTCTCGGGCTGACTACGTCGATCGTGATAATATGCCGTCGCACGAGGGGCAACAAGTGCAATGAATTAACATCTCTCGTTAAAGAGTAATAACACGTAGAATTTAATGAGTATTATTATTAGAACACGTAATATCTGAAGTTATATTATAGAAGCGTATATAATAATATAACTATATATAAATACATATGGTTATGCTATTGAGTAATGGAATGAAAATATGACGAAATTAAATTATGAAACGTTGATAGCGTTGAACGCGACAGCTGAATAAATGAAATATTTACGATTATTTGTTATTTTTATCTTGCACAGATCACAGATATAGAGCTTTAATTTAAGAATACATATAATCAACCGGAGGAGCATAGCCTATTGGTTGAGAGATCCTTAAGGTACCACGCACTTGTACAATGAGAAGGTGAGTACAGAGATAGCCTGTTATAGCGAACGGAAAACTGCAGGTGTTGCACAACAAAACATAATCTGAAATTATTTATGATACATATAATTAGAACTAAAACTAAAAAATGCGATTACAATTAACACTACTTTAATTTAAATTTTTTTATTTGGTAACATACGCCATCTAAATGCTTGTTATGTAAACAAATGGGAGGATTATATCGAAAATAATTTTGTCGCGATATTACTAAATTAATTCGTACAAATGGTCATTATGCGATTATCATCATGTGGATGTGTATAAATTATTTAGAAAAGAGTTTCCACTTATGCTAGTCGATAAAATATTCAATATCTATTGTTATAACATGAGAGAGAAATCTTAAGACACATAACAAAATTTTACAGAATAAATTAAAAATAATCAAATATTATTTTTAAGCCTCAAAAATTTAACGTGTGTATTGTTGCGCTTGTTTACATTATAAGAGTAACTAACATTGCTGTCATGTCGACAAATTTTTATGCTATACTAATATTTATTGAATGCGTAAAGTGACGATATATGCGCATTTGTAAAGCGGCGGCGTGAAAATAGTTTATGTAGATTTGTGAATGTGGAAACTACGTTGTCATCCACAGTTAGTAATAAATTGCATATTGGGAATGGAATATACAACGGGACGTCGCAAGAAGAATTCGCGCACGGACATGTTTCGAATTCTGTTAGAATTTTGAATTCTGACAATATTTGAGCTTTGACAATATGTTGCCGATGACATATCGCCGGCGTTGTCCATAAATCACAACCGAGTCGTACGCGAGCTCCATAGGTACCATTATTGCGGGCATAGAACATCGTGAACTACCGTAGTTATCCGCGAACAACGCTGCCATTATCGTTACATTTCCTCGATTCGTTATTTCGAAATAAGTTAGACATCGTGCATTCTCAAAAGCGCTGCTTTATTGTTGACAATGACGTCTCTATGGTCGCTTTCACATCTTATTATCGATTCTACTAACCCTTTCTTAAGTCATCATCCAAAAATGATAAATTTATGATTCATCAATTAGTATCGATTTGCTGAAAATAATTTTTAGTGCTAAATTCATCGAGTTAGGGAAACCTTATTTAAACTTTAGGAGCACAAATTTAAACAAGTTATTTTAATGATTTTAAAACAGAATTTTATTTGTACGTATATTGTATTATATAATTTCTGATGAGAATGAAATAAAAGTTCGCGACAAAGCATTTCTGTCTTAAAACAAGCCTTTTGCTGCATACTTTCTACAATACATTGTATTATGATGCGACGGAAATGTCTTTTGTGAGAATAGAGCTTGTAAGAGACTAACTTTGCCATGCAATGGTTCCTCTATAGTCCAAGCTTTTAACTAGGAAAACAAGTATCACACAGTCGCGACGGTCTCCAATAGCTGAATCGAAGACGAGCTGGAGAGATATTTTCGCCAGAATTCACTTCACAGCCGCGCTTTTTCCAATAATCTAAATTTGCCATGAAAGAGCGAATGTATATTTTTCAACAAAAAAACCCTTTGCTGTGGTTCTACGTACCATCAGCGTCTGTCTCCATTTGTACTTTGTCCAGCAAATATATATATATACGAGAATTTCAAGACTTTATACTACCGGCCATTTTGAGACTTCCTTCGCCGTACTTTTTGGCGAAAGAATCAGATGTCCAGCTCATAATATTCGTCCGAAGTAATCTCAAGTCGTTTGGGTTACAATGCGTGATGTCACGTGTTCTAGACCACCGCCTTAATTTCTTGGCAAGTATGTAAAATTATTTCGCGAATTTCGTCAATTGAGTTCTGTGCGCTCGATTTTTTTTATTAGTTAATCTCTTATCGTAAAATATCTGTTTTAAATTGTAAACTATCTTGCTTCTTTCTTTTATTTCTCTTATATTCTTTTTCTTTAATTTTCTAGAAAATGTAATAGCAGCCTTGCTTACGTCTTGTCTTTTGAATGCGGAAAATAAAAATAATGTCTCTGCTGAGTTTCTTGCTAAAAGTAAAAATGTACAAGGACCATGAACATGCAGCTTGAATTTTCATCTTCTATATCTTAAAATACACACACACACACACACACACACACACACACACACACACACACACACACACACACACATATATAAATAAAATGGCAACAAGATAAAAAAATCAAATTTTTACAAAATGCACAATTTTACAATTTACACAAAATATGACATATAACTTACTATTACCTTTCAATATCACAGTTTCACGATTGCAATCAATATTTTTTGTATGAAGAATTTTTAAGTATAAACAGTTCATATAATTTTCTATTTTTATGCATTTTAAGCATGTATTCCACACATGTTTGAAATTTATTCTTGTTGCCTTGTCATATTTTTATATGATGTTCATGCCGCATTTTGCTTACATCTAGCAATGCTAAAATCGAATGTTAATTGTAAATGTACAACATTAATATGAGCTGATTACTCCGAAAGTGTTGTAGCTCTAACTTGGTTGGGAGCACAGTTAAGTAGGGCGCGAGTGGAAATTAGTGCGATGTACCTACTTTAGAGAGAGTAAGATATTCCAAACTTATCTTATTCCGCTTCCCAAAATCATCTCGTCCATGAAATTTATTGCAAGTGCTATGAGCGTGCGAAACTGCGATTTCGCAAGCAGTAACTTACAGTTCAGAACGTCGGATCGCACCGCGATTTTATTCATATCGCCGCTCGTTATTTTACACGGTACGAATTCATATAAAAAAAAAGTAACATGCAGATTTTTCAACGATATACCACCGTGCACCGTTTTTGGTCATTTTTTTACCTGTTAACAGAGACGATGGTGCGGTTATCGACCCCGTTACTTGTCCATTTGCGATGCTAACAGGCTCGTATTGTCACAGAGAGCGCGGACAACGCTTGCTGGCGAATTGCCAGGTCGTATTCATTAATAATATGGTGATTATAAGCTGTAAGTTTTTGCCGAATTGGGAATTTACTAAATTTAGCAAGTTACACTCTTAATTGTCTAACAGGTCAGCCGACAGCGATGTAAGAGTGCACTGCTTCTCTGTAATTCATCGCAGAGAATAAATATCTCGGGGAGTCGATTATTTGCACGCTTGGTAAAATGGAAAAATGGATTAGGCGATAAATAATTTCAATATTATATATCGTCTATAAAAAATAAACAATTTCCACCTATATGACATTCTTTTTGCAAATGCACTTTTTGGCCTCAATTGTTCCATATCATTATTTCACAGGGTTTAGGCCAACAAGTTTTTTGGCCATTTACAGATGAGTTTCAATGTTTACTCAAGAAATTACATAGATAGTTGTTGTGTATTTCTTTTAGCATAGTTTTTTGTCTCTCCTGAAAACTTAGTAATTATCATATAGGCGATGTTGTTTATTCATTGACGGACATTTCACAAATGAGTTCTCTCTTTTGAAGTTTGCAAAAATCCAGGCACAAGTTAAATTAGGTTTAACAAACAGCGTTTGTTTAAACTCGCCACTCGGTGCTGTAATGCGATATGGAATGACAAATGTTGCTTGGTGTAGGTTGACTTTCTGAAATGCTAATGCCTCCACATCGCTCTTAAATGCTACAAGGAAAGGTTTGTGCTTGGTAGATGTATTGTAATGGATACATCGGCCATTGTATTCCTTTTCTATATAATTTGTAATTTTATCAAATTTTTAATTAAAATCTATATACAATGTATATAAATCCATTAAAATAAATATATTAAAATTAAATGGATATTTGAGAAAAACAACGATAAAGCGCAATTACTTTATTAAAATTTATATTAGTCTAAACATAATTTATGGCATGCGTGGATATGATTAAAACAGTTCATAATTGAACATTTGTTTGTTTATGGATACTGGAGGTAAATATATAACCTTTATATAATCTAGTTTCCTATATTTCATACGTTTTACTTAAATTGATGGTAATTAGTAATAAACTTGGAGGCGCATGGCAACAAAACAGTCGTTTTTAAAAAAGGGAACTTGTTTTCCGCGTGTGTAATGTGAAGTCATTACTGGTTTAACAAAACCGATGTGTAATTTACGCGACGATTCAATTTCTGTAAACTCTCCCCGTTCCCCGCCCAGTTCCCAGGAAAGGGAATAAATCGGTCGGTGTTGTTCGCGCGGAATACTGACCGGCGCTGTATACCCATGCATCTCCCATAATCGCGGGACTTCGTGACTTCGATCGCGACAACTATGCCCGACTATGTCCGTCGTGTATTCGCACGTGCCGAACCAACCCCAATCGGTATCCTATGAATAACGCACTACGCTCGCCACTACGGCGAACGCCAAAATCTCGTTCGCCCGTTTGTGTATTTTGCGCGCGGTAATGTATCGCGACCGGGGATCGATGTTTAAATTACATCGAGTGTAGAGCACGACGTAAATTACAGTCGGCGATGCTTGTAAAATATCTGAGCGTTTCGTAGCGAGAGGGTTGCGTGCCCGATAATTTCACCGAGCTTCCGGCGATAAGCGACGACTGCGATCGAATCTGGCGTCCACGTCCGGAAATAACTGGATCTTCCGAAGATATATTTCGACGTTTTTATTGATGCAATGCATTCGTTCGAAATTAATATCCGCAAACTCGTGAAGCGACACGCATTTGCGCCTCTATGAATCAACATTGGGTGCTTTTCATTTAGCGACACAAGTCGACGCAAGCGTCATTCTGTCGTTTTTCAACATCTATAGTGAATAAGAAAGATAGAGTGGCGCTTGTGTTGACTTGTGTCGTTAACTGGAAAGCACCCATTGTGTGCGCTATGAAGTATTAATCATTAATCTTGTTTCACTGCAATACTTGATACAGGCATAAAATACTTTATTTAAAAAAAAAATGGAAAAAAGATTGAATTATTTTGTTTGAGGATTTTGATAATCGGTCTCTTGTATAATTCATTCAGTTCAAAAACTATCTTTGTGTCTCTATTTTAGGCACCCTAAAAAACCTATTTAACCTGTTGTTCTAAATGTTGTTGTTATCGCATATCGTGCGAGATAATGCCAGATAAAGGAATTAATAAGTAACAAGTAGAATCTATTTATGTATTAGTTTATAGAAAATTAGAATAAAGATTTAATATTAAAGTTAAGAAATTTGTTTAATAAGTCTGTAAAAATCTTTTTATTCTATTATTAATACATTTATTTGAGATGTTTTTTTATTACATTTAAATAACGAGATGCATAACTGTGGTAAATCAAATTGCTACATGATCATATATTGAAAGCCACAGCATATTATTAAATTATCTCATTAGTATAAATACATACATTATCTAATTATGTATTTATCACTTAATTATCATTATTTTAGTATTGATCCATGTATTGTAATTTAATATAAATATTTACTATGCGTCTATATTTGTCTACATATTTATTTTTGAATTAGTACAATTTTTTGTAAAGGCAATTTGCATTTATAACGACAATCGTAGATTTATTTGTGAAATAAAAAAAGGTAAAAAGAGTGATATCCTTCAAGAAAATTCATTATTCATGATATCCAACTGAATAAACCTTCCAGTTGTTACAATCAATTCTGTCAATCTCTCAAAGTTCCGTTCGTTCCGAATCATTTTTCATTCCGAGGAATCGATGCGTATCGAGATACGCTGCCTTAAAAGTTTCGGGGAGCGATCCAGAGATACTTTGCGGGAAAGGCATAGTGTCGCCGAAATTACGTATTCACAGAGCACGACGCGGACATATAGGAGTACGCGGACCTCGTGGCCGATGCAAATTGGGCGGAAATATTTCAGCGGTGAAATATTTAAGTCGCCTTACGCGTTGCCGCCGTGGCTCTTATCATAGTATCGGAGTTCGCGCGTGACACGAGATTTATTACGCTCGTTACATTGCCATTTCGAGCACGTCTGCGGTCGAGTACGTTACGCTTCACACGACAGTGACCGTAATGCAGGTTGATCCGCGTCTCCTTACGCGCGTCCCCTCTTTTACCTAATTCGGAATAAATTGTTCTTTACTAAAAAAGATCGCAGGCAATACAATTATTAAGAATATTCGTAAATAAATTTTCGAGAATATGAGCATACAAGAAAAAATTATTACGCAATTGGTATTACACAAGTAGTTTTAATCCCTTAAGTCCAAGGAAGCCCCCATGTGCTTTTTTGCTTTAAATCCTTATAACTCGACGTCCTAATTAAAATTTTTAGATTGTAATTGTTATTAAGCGGTAAAAAAATTGCTCTTTTTAAAAGTCTAGTCGGCGATGAGGTGGGATATCTAAAAATAAGATAAAGTTGAAAGGTAGTAAAAAAAAGTAAGTGACTTCTTTTTACAAATATTCAAGTAATAAATAATTTCACTTACCTTTTTGAGCAAAATTTTTGTTATAGATTACTCAAATAATAATTATATCAATTTATTTTACTCAAAAAGATAAGCAAAATCATTTATTAGTTGAATATTTGTAAAAAGGCAAGAATAACTTATTTTTTATCTCTACTTTCAACATTTATAGCTTCTTTTTTAGACATCCCACTCCATTACCGACTAGATTTTCGAAAAGAACAACTCCTTTTATTTCTAAATATCAATTACAATTAACAATTTTGATTAAAACTCGAATTACACAAGAATTTAAAACAGCAAAGCGCGTAGGGACCTCCTTTATAGGACTTGGTGGATTAATTTGACAATGTATTGATTAGCGCAACAATTATAAGAGTATTTATGGGAACATGAATGAAATAGAATGAAATAAAATGAAATGCGGGCGGAAATGCGGAAATGTGCCGTTAATTACGAATAACTTTTAATTGAGATATAAATATAGCAAGCTATTTGATAACCGAGAATTAAAAAAGGTATTCGATCAATGATGGCTTTGCTCCGTGAAAGTCCTAGCTCGAAATTTATCAAAGAATCCATCTCGTTAAAAGGAACGGCCACATGAATTCGGCGCATTCTGCTCGCGCGCGCAGATGGCACATAAGGCGTGAGCGAGGGCGTGAGTGCATATGCTTTTATCTCGCCGCCGTCGCCGCCGCCGCGCCGCGTGGATACGTCCCACGGTCGATGCTGCTTTCCATAATGAACGCGGCGCGTCAGTCTGCGAGTTCGCAGATGCATTCTTTCTCCGGATGCAGCGCGGCACAAGTTCTCCCGTGTTGCATTTTTCAGACGGATTTTTATGCCGAACTCTGAGAAGCGCGCGCGATTCGCGGCGTCCTCGATTTACTCGGATTAAGCGCGATTCGAGATGCATTTGCACGTCGCATTCTCGGTGAATAATATAATTTATTTTACATGGTTTACATTGGTTTTCGCGGACGTAGCGTTTTGCTCGTGGAATATCACGTTCCGAAAACTCAATTTTATAGGACGCTTTTATAAAGTACAATTCCTTTGGATAATCAATTATTTTATGTTTCATGAGAATAATTCTTTTGTAAAAACGTGCTTCTAATTTTCATGTTTTTATGAAATATTTTTGCTTGTCAAGTAACAATAAATGCGTCACGTCACTTATTGTTAGAAATAATTGGAAAAATCGTATTGTAACATACTTTTTACTGTGTCTAAAACGTTCATCTTTCAGTTTTATTTTTAAGTTCGTTCATCCGGTTTATAATTTTTTTATACGTACGTCCAATCAAAAGTTTTTAAAACGTTCTACGCTTTCACATTGGGTTCTTACGCGTGTAAAGAGCTTTGCTCTCTTATTATTGAGTTCTTATGCGCGTAAGATCTACGTAAAGGAGTAGTTACTCGTAGTAGCGCGACTAACGAACTGCTTGCGGACGTATTCCTTGTAATAAGATCTCAAAAGAAGGACCATCCGTCTTTGTTCCAAGCTTGTATGATTATATTTTAGTCAGCTAGACCGAGTAGTGTGCGCAAAAATCTTCCTAACATAGTTTTTACTGCGTCCAAAACGTTCACATTTCAAGTTTTAATTTGTCACACTTAATCCTTAAATGCACAATTTTTCGTTGTATTCTGAATATTTTTAAAACAAATAATGACTGTTTAAGGAATCCTAAAAAAAAATATTTAAAAAATTCTTCTTTATTAATTCAAACCCTCTAAACTCTTTGAATTATTTGAACTCTTTTTATACTATTTTTGTGATGATATGAGTGCAAACCCGCACGTTTTCAGTTTGAACTTTATAAGGATAAGAGTACAATCGAAAAATCGCTTTGCATATATGCAAAACTGCGCACTTAAGGATTAAGTTCGCTCATTCGGTTTATCATTTTTACATGTGTATATCCAATCAACAGTTCTTAAACGTTCTACTCTTTCGCATTAGATTCTTACGCGCGTAAAGAGCCTCGCCCACTCATTAAGTTCTTACGCGTACATCTACGTAAAGTAGTAGTTACCCATGGTAGCGCGACTAACGAACCGCTTGCGGACGTACTCCTTGTAACAAGATCTCAAAAGGAGGAACATCCGTCTGTGCTCCGAGCTCGTATGATTTTTCTAGCCAGCTCGACCGAGCAGTGCGCGCGACCGAAATCTTCTTTTTGCTCCTTCTTTTCTCAAGATGTTTTTCGCAAAAAGTCCCGCTCGCTCTCATCTTCAGAATAAATCCCTATTCGTTCCGACGTGTAGGATTCAGACACTATAAGGCGCTTAATGTATATCTATGAGAATACCGCACTTTGAATTGTAGGGGCAAATAAGTGAAGCCTAAATGTGCCTACAGTTTAAAAAAAAAAGAAAATTTCTGTTAGAGAGATAAATTTTTAAGATGCCCCAAATTTCACGGATTTCCTTTTGTTTATGGATTCTTGTACAAAATTACAATTGATTTTCCATAGAAGAAATGTCAGAATACCAATAACCGTTGCTAATAAACATTTGAAAACTTCATCAATTAGAAATTTTTACAATTTAAGCTTCAGAAGTATATAAAAAGTTAAAACAATTTTACTATGTTAGGTAAAAGTAAACTATAGCAAAATTCTAAGAAAATTACTTAAAAAATAATATTTAAATTTAAATGTTCAAATTGCGAAGATGACATCTAACTATACGATTGATTATGAATTATATCGATTCATTGAAATCTATTACAAATTGTAATTATAATTCTATTCTATTGTAATTAAATTCTATTATAAATTAAAGGTTCTAAAGATCAAATGCAGCGTGTGGAAGCTGGAATGTATATTATATTGAGATATATTATTTTACTATTGTACAATGGCCGAATAGTTTACGTATTAAATCATGCTATTGTGACTATCAATCAAATTTCGATACAGTCGATTACCATAACATATTATAATAGTTGATGGCAAAATTTACATATAGAATATCCAATTAACATTAATCCCAAGCGTGAGAAACCACTTTCAATTTCGGTTTTACATTATTATACTCTGACCGCTTATTGATGACTTTTGAACGCTTTTTAGGCGATAAATGTTTGATCAATTGACGCCTCTTAAATTTATATCACGTTTCATTACGCGATTATGATTTATCAATTACGAGTATTGAGGAAGAAAATGTGGCCTCTTCTGAACATTGCACAATTAATCGTGAAATTAACAAAATTATAATCCCGGAGCATCGTTCTCTTAGTTATTGTGTCGTAGTAGATTTCAATTTTCTACTTCCATTTCCTTTGGAAGATATCCATCTTCCAATAATATCTTATGACATCTCTAGACATCTCTACCTATTTCTTACTAATACCGCGCATTGTATTAATATTTGTATTACTGATATAGAACACGTATTGAATTTTCCTTTAATTCACCACAATTATTTCATATTTTTAGTAAACGTTATTATTAATGCACTAACTATATAAAATATCACTTTTTGTTACGCAAGAAAGTAATACTTTAAATTAATCTAAAAAATAAATATTTAATTAACTATTGGAAATTGAAGAATTATTTATTCTGTATCTTTTTAATTAATAGGTAAGTGAAATTTAATTATTAAATTTGTTATTACGTAAACATAACGTAACAAGAGCAGGAATTTTTGCATAATAACATCTAATTTAATATTCTATTTAAAATTTTATCTATATTATCTTAATATGATGCGATATACGTGGCGCATAAAGCATTTCAGAATTAATTGAATAAAAAAAGATAATTATCATTTACGAGTTGCAAAGATTAGCTATATAAAGTGACTAAATTTCAAATTTCAGAAGAAATTTTGTTTAGCATTGTGTGCTGATATATATACAATATATATATAAAAGTGTGTGTACATATATATTTGTTTTTATCGTCCCTTCCTGTATTGCCGCACACCGAATTTGAGCTTCAGCAGCTTTCCGGAAATAACAAGTTAGTAGGGACAATAGTTGTCGATTGTTAGTTTTTATTTGTGCCTGGGAGTCCGTAATCCAGCGTGGCAATTGTTTCGAAAGTTTTACTTCCAATGAGAAATAAAATTTCCGGCTTTCTTACACGCATTTTTTCCAGTGATTTTCGGATGCCGTTTCTATACGGTATTACAGTACGCGTGTTACCGTCAATTTGTCAAAACAAATGAAATTTACCAAATATAATGTCAGCTACGTCATTTATAAATTACCTTTGAAATAAAATATGCGTGCGAGAGAAAGGAAATTATTAAATGCGCACCATTATTGGCGCACAATTTGTGACTTTAAGGTAAATCTGAAATTATGTGTCGCATTGTCGCATGTTACACCGAATGTGCGTGTGGAATCACATTGCAGTGGATGCCGCTGCTAACATTTGGATGCGTTACATTATATTGCGAAATTGCGAATTGTAGTATTATTCGTATAACGTAATGATGAAGAGGAAATACGCATATCAGAAATAAAATTATATCTCGACACTAATGCAAATTTTCTCTCTTTCTCTTTCTCTCTCTCTCCCTCTCGGATTGTCGGTATTATAGTTAATTGCACTCGGTGATGCTTCAAACGAATTTCTATTAAATTTCGCTTACAATGTACGTACACAAAATCTAGGACGATCGCCACATCGGGCTTTTTGCTCGCTGTGCAACGTTGGCTCCGCTGAAATTTCGTTGGCTCGAATTTCACAGCGTGTGCAGCTTATCGCGCATAGTAACAACAAATAAAACTACTTCTGTTGTAATAACCCTCGTTGAAATAATTAATATCGAGGGCGCTTGTGGCAGCAATTTTGACCGACGATACGACCAGTAAATTAATTAATCATATTTCGTGTATTTCCGGCGGTTGAATTTCACTTGACGACAAAATTAATTTTTATCTACGTATATAAATTCAATATTTATTATTGATTGATATAAGTGGCATATCGATTATACATTAATTGCAGGGATGAAAAAAATAGTCGAATGAGACAGAAAAATCATACGATGTAAATCAAACGTCAATTAAATTCTCGTATCTGCGATATACACACGGATTTCTGTTCGAGGCAATGAAATTCGAAAAATATCCTCCTTATCCGACTACTTCGAATCCTATTCGCGATGAATGCACTTTGCATTTTCTGCGACGACCGACGACGCCGCGGCGGTTCTTTTCTCCGCGCGTCATCTCCTATTTGAAGTTTTCGAGATGCATTAGGAGAGAGAGAAGTGAGCGAGAAATCGGGCGCTCTTAATTCCGAGCTCCTAATATAACTCCGCTTAATGCATTCGTAAATAATGCATTCTCGGGTGTGCGCGTAGCCTTCAAAGTGTGCAGCCATTTCAGTTCGGTTCGGTTCACCGCCGCGCCGCGCCGTCGTACTTGTGGAGGATGTCACTGTCGGCATTAAAATTGC
Source organism: Temnothorax unifasciatus (assembly GCA_030770225.1). NCBI lineage: Eukaryota > Metazoa > Arthropoda > Insecta > Hymenoptera > Formicidae > Temnothorax > Temnothorax unifasciatus. The sequence goes on along the minus strand of JASTWK010000522.1, from coordinate 56,011 downwards.
CTCCAGAATAGCGCGACGGTGGTGAACTGCGAAGGTGAGACGTCGATTACGAGCGATGAAACTTGCGGCAACAAGCGGCTTAGTCCGCAGTCCGCCGCGAACAACGGGATAATCCTCCCAAACGCGCGCTCTTCCCTCTTCCTCCCTCTCGATTACGTTCGTTCTCTTCTCGAACGCGAAACGAGATTACGTCTGACGTGCTGCTAGACGCAACGGAGTTATTCACTTCCGACGTAATACAACCGCTTTATTCGACGGTACCATATTCCACGTCCGCGCGCTCGTCCGCCGTGTACGATATTGCGTCTACATTTCTTGACGATCGCCCTTCCTTCGTCCCCCCCCCCCCTACCCCTCCGGCCCTTCGTCCCTTCAATAAAGCGCATCGTTCCACGCGCACGCTCTCCTCCAGAAATAATGCTAGCAATATACCGCGGATGAGTTTCACCGAAGATTGATTCTGTCAAGATAATTACGCGGAGTATCTGCGTAAGTAATCCCGATAGGTTTACGAGGATCTTGATTTCGAGAGAGCTCACTCTCTAATTTGCATCAATTGCAACAATTTCAGTTTTTTAAGAGAGAAAAATGCTGATAATATTATAGAACACAATCTAAAATTAAAACAATAATAACACAATCTAACAAATTAAAACGTAAAGAGGTACAAAAATATTAAACTTTGAAACAGTTAAAGGAGATTGTCATTGTCTCTATGCATGTGTGAATATGTACATAAATGTATGAGGTAAAGGAGAAATGAATATTTTAATTTTTTAGTTAAAAAAATTAGTTTTTTTTTTCGCGATACATTAATCGTTGTACAACAAATCGCAATAATTCTAGATTCTAAGAGAAGTTATGAGCAACCTGTGTACACCGCGATTGAGATGATTAGTCGGATAATTCGCGGTTTTGATCGTTATCACGTATCGGTCTCGACGAGTGGAACGCTCATCACCGTGTCAGAGATGAATGCACGAGAATGCAATCCATTTACCACCCGACACGCTCTTTTCACCGTAGTGGATGAGAAAAGGCAAGCGGAAGCGATGCGGTCGGCGTTACGAGCGATTGCCAAACGAGCGCGAAGAAATCCTGCGAAAGAGGAAACGGAAGTAAATAGCTAATCGGCGAGGATACGGAAGATACGGGAAAAAGGGTGCAATCGGCTTTCAATCGCGTTGGCTGTACGTGGTTTCGCTGAATGACATTGATTAGTAACCCAACCCCAGAGAAATAAACGTTTCGCTCGGAGTACACCCACGGCTGGGCGAATTCTTGACTTGTCTATAGTGTCTAAAATGCGAACCGAGAAAGCGCGAGAGAGAGAGGAGCGATAGATATACGTTGTTGAGGAGAGTGCGCGTTCAGTCATTGAATGCCGCATCCTGAGCAGAATCGAGTGGGCACTTACCGATTGTTTAGACAGTTTAGACAGGGATAACTTGAGCGGTAAATGAGATGACGGTTGACTTAGGATAAAATAACTTGTGACATTATTATGTATTTTGTGTTTGAATTACATAAAAGAATGCTACGAAGTGTGAAAAAGATTTGGCCAAAAAAATAATCTAAGAGAATAGTTTCTCTTAGATAAATAAAAAGTTTTTAAAAATAGTTTCTATTATGTCCCAATGCTTCTATGTTTATAGCGCATAGGTACTTGCCATTATACTTTATGGGAAATTACATAATAAAATAATTATATCTTTTCTTTCCAGGATTTTTTCAATTTTGCGCAATTGCTCTTTAATCAAGATATTATATAACATATTCATACATAAAACATAATATATAGTATTAAAATAATGGATAATAAAATTTTAACAATTTTAATAATATATTTTAATAATATAATAATATATTTAATATTGGATATTAAACATTTTCAATAAATGAGTTATTTCGAATTTTTCCCAGAAGGAAAAAATAAACCTTTATCAAATAACTTTTTATTAAAATTAACTTAAATTAAAAATAAATTTAGAATAATTTTATTATCAAATTAGAATTTTTTTATAATACGTGAAATAATAATAGCCGATTAAGAGCAGATGCATTTGATTTAAAGTACATCAAAGTGAGCTGATGTTAAATGTTTTTTTTTTTTTTTTCAAGGCTCTATACTCTCTACAAAGCTTTTCTTGGGGCCTGATGATGGTACCAGTATTGGTTGTACGAAGTGGAGCAGTAAAGCGCAATGAGCAAAAGCTCGATTAGGAAACAGTACAAATTGAATTCCAACAGCAACATAGTGGCTGATTCAACCAATCCATCCACACCGGCTGCTGGCCCGACGACCATCGGAGCACAGAAGCCGGTCCATTATAGGCCACGAGGAAGATCGTTAAATCATTGCTGCCGGTAATGGCAATTGCGCCCTTCGCGGTTCATTAACACCAACATATCGCCCGCTATATCATCATAATGTCGATTATCTTGCAAACGGAATGACCAATGCCATTCCATCATTTAAAGTTCAAAAGTAAACAATGTTTAGGTAGAATATCTCTTTCGGTATACAGAATAATTTTAATTATACAGAATTCTCCAATTCAAATATATTCATGATTATAGAGAAAATGTCCTACTGATTACGTCGTATATCTATACAATCAATATTACATCTAGCGATCATTAGTGATAACTAGACATTTTACAATTAGATAATTAAGGGAATTCATACTAAACAATGAACAATAACCGTATATTCCTTAATGTTTAAGATGTGACCCTCAATGATAGTAATGATGAGCAGTATAATATTTAATTTAATATAAAGCATTCGTGGTAAATATTTCTACGAGAACTTAATAGCTATGCGTAATTTAACAAACTTATTTATTTATAAGAAATGTTACAAACAGTAATTTCAATTCTAAGGTGCTGAGGTACATAAAATTTAAATAATTTTATTTACTTATTTGTCAAAGTTTATTTACTTATTTGTCAGATAAAGAACATGTGGTCTCTCTCTTTCTCTAATTAAAATTTTATGGTTAAGAGAGCGATAATTTTATGAGCTTGTAAAGTATTTGTTCCCGATGGCTTACCAAGGGATTCTTTCATCTAGCTAGGATAGAAGAAAATAGCACGGCAGAAGGAGCAGTTCGTGCGCAGGAATGCGAATCGAAATACCTGACAATTCGATTTCGACGCGGACAATACGAACTGTCCGAAAGTTCAAAGCGAGATTGGATAGATTCGTCTTCGCGTTTGAATGTAATAATTGGTGCGTCTCGTTCAGGGACATTTCGAATGCGAAAGTAATAGAGCAATTTTTAACGTATCATTGTTTCCGTGGAAAGATTAAAAGCGTTTTTTATGTGTTAAAATAGTGTCATTAACAATATTTTTTACCGACTAGTGAAATGCAAAAAAATAAAAGAGCAGTATTCCAAATATTATATTATTTACATTGTGCGTTGCTACTTTTATCACACAAATAATTGAAACAATAATATAATAATTATTGTTTCTATTAATCGTTTCAAGTAAAATAATAATTGTTATTTCTTTATGTGCTCTAAAAGTAAGTTTATAAAAATAACGTTTTTAATTTAAATAAGCATTTATTTTATGTGAAATCCAATTATAACATTTCAATATTTTATCAATATTTATCAAGTTTAAATAAATAATAAATAAATCGTAGTTTGTGTAAAAGCTTAAAGGTATACCTTAACGCAATATTTTCTTGCAGTTGATACTTTTCATAAATAGGAATTGTTTATTTTCATTTTGCGGGAATAATGCGCCGTTTGCGATAGTAATTTGTTATCGTTTTGCGGAAAATCGTGGCGCGGAAGGGTATTAAAGTTATCCCCACAATTCATCCGATGTGAATCAAAGAGACTCACTGGTCGTGCTTTTTATTCTATTTTTCTGCTCCCTGCAATCGCCTTCGGTTCCTTTGAACTACGCATAAGATGGTACCGGAAAGTAAAATATTTCCGTCGTCGAGTTGACTGAATGAGGCTGTCGCTCGTTTGAAGGAATCGACGCCAACCGTTCGCCCACCTCCGCCGTCTTTTTTTTTCCCCTCCGATTTTTCCTTTTCCACCGAGTCGAGTACTCTAATCAGGATGCCGCTGCTCTCCTAGTGAATTTTGCATTTTCGCCGCGTTGGAAATGGCGGGATTCCGTTGAGAAAAGAACTCGGGCGAGAGAAAACCAAAACCCTGTTCTAACACCGTGAAATAACTGACGACGTAAGCTACTTCCCTCCAGGTTTACTAGACTCCACAATGGAAACCTGAGACTGAGGAAACCTGATGTTTATCACTTTCAGAACGCGAAAGCTTATTAAACGTTTCTCCGCCTTCTTTATGTCCTCCAACCTCTCGCGCGCGCTCGCATTTCATTGTGCGAACAGCGGATTTTGCAAATTAAGAAACTGAACCTCTATCATGAATCTTACACGAGTTTTTAATCTGAAAAGGTGCCACTTCCTCAATCGATCATCGTTGTATTAAGTTCAGATATATTAATTATTCTAATATGAAATCTGTGTTTTATTCTCTTTTTATATCCTCTATAAATACAAATTTATCTTTTACAACTTGCAAATATAGATATTTAGATATTTTAAATCAAATTCTTATTGTTTGTATATAAATTGATTTTGTATAGGAATTACTTCTTTCTCCATGTTTTAATCAGGCATTGGAATATTAGAAAATACTAATTTGATTACTTTTCGTAACATCTATATGTTTTCTTCTATAACAATTTTTTGGTTAAATATTTTTATAAAAACATTTTATTCAAATATTTTACACAAATTATGCAGATAATCTGTTAGATAAAACGGATAAAAATGTACGTCAGATGTATATTCGCATGAATATACGTTCTAATTAGAATTGCGTCAGTGATTGCGAGAGTTTATCAGAATATTTCGAAATACTAGAATAGCAACATTAAAAATTTGTGATTTTTACCAAATGCTGGAGACTCAGTGATGCGACACTCGAATGGATTCTAATTGAAATTCTCTGATAAGAGAGAGAGAGAGAGAGAGAGAGAAAGCGAGAAAAAAGAGCGCATAGCTTTAGATATGTGGTGACCTTTAAATTGTGTCCTCTGTGCATCATTGCTGAAAGCCCTTTGATCGAGGATGTCAAAGCCAACCCACGCGACCGTAAATTATTATCTAGTCATCAATATTTCATACGAAATCCGTAAAGGACTTCAGGAAATTCGTCACGTAGAAATAAATTCTATCTGTTGATCGTGTTTTACTACCTATGGATCTAAGAATTACTAACACACGCTTGCTTTTTAACATGGGCAATAAAATTTAATACCGTATTTAGTAATAATTGTGTAAAAATCATATTTTTCCCGAGTAACATTTATATCATTAGATACATATTTAAGGTACAAATAAAGAGCAATTGTTTTCTGATGTCTATGTCAAGGAGAAATTTCATTTTCGCTGGCTTTCATCGTTTCCTTTGGGACATGCTTGCGCGTTTCATTCGCCCGCAGCGAACGGATTTATCGACTTTCTCACGAATGTTCTCTCGCGTTTGAAGCGTAAAGCGCCTCGCAGCCATGGATATTTATTTTCTACTCGCGAGTTCCTTCAAAAATAAAAGAAAACTCAGTGATGGGCGATGAGCAGTATTCCACCACATCCTATACAGAGAATAAACAAAACGCTTTCGGAGGACAAATCAGCTAGTAGCAAATATTGAGAGGACGAGAGGAACGAGCGAAGAAGAAAGATTCACCAGGTGCAAATAACCAATATTGCAGAGGAAAGAAAAGGGTTGCATTCATGAAACAACAAGACAGACAGAGAGAGAAAGAGAGAGAGGGGGGGGGGCGAAGAGAAAGAGTGAGGGAGAGAGAGGAGGGGAAGAAAGAGAGAGAACTCTCGTTAACCTAAAAAGCCCGTGAGCTATACAAACCCGCAACCAGGGCTTTCAGCCGTACCCCTTCACGAAACTTCGCGCTTATTAAGAGAAATTCAAAAAGTTTCAGTTCTTTTGCGTTAAGTTCAGAACTACCGCACTGTGCTGATATAACTCGATGCATATAGATACAACCAAATGCAACAGCGAATGCGCCTTGGCCGCGAAAGCGATCTCTCATATTATAACTTAATAAAAGTGCGGACTCGATATAATCTTTCGGCGTGAAATTTGCTTGAATTTGTTAATGGCTTCAATTATATTTTTGATAAACTAATAAGAAAGGAAAACTTTAAACGCCCGAAATATAGGCTTACTAATCAATTTTATTAATCAATAATACTATAATATTCTTTTGTCGTTATTGAAAATTTTTGATATTTTTCTAGACTTCATTGATTTTCCTTTCAAAACTTCAATTATAATTACAGCGTAACGTAAAATGCGAAGCACGGAATGTGGAAATTACCTTGATTAGAGCGACAACCGTTAATCCCACAATCTAAAAAGGCTATGTTTGTCGTCGATGAGGGTAGAGGTAAAACAGCTATGAGAGAGGCAAGAAATCCGTGAGAAGGAGGGTCACGAAGGCAGATTTTGCGCGACGGGCGACGCTTTAATGAGGCTATTATTCTGGCTAAAAGTTTGTGTATACGTACCTTGGACAAAGTGGTTGGATGCGGATAGAGGTTGACGAGGCAGCTCTGCCGTCTAAGCCGGTAGTCCCAGCGCGTCTCCAAGTGCGGAATTTCCATGGTGTCGCAAATACTCTGCACGTGAGACGCCGTGTGCGCGCTCTGCGGTCCAAAAATCGCCGCCACGCCGCCTCGCAGTAGGTGGCACACTGTAACAAACGCCAGGGTATAAGCGCAATCAGTAAGGGTCACGTCGTTGCTAAAGCACGAGAGATTCTTTCTGACACGGAGAAGGGATTTAGCCGGCATTTGTGCCTTGATTATCAAAGTTGATTACCAAAATCATAGCAATAAATTTTCTCAATGGAAAGCGTAAGTTGGAAAGAACTGCAGATAGCCAATAATTATCTGATTAAATTACATATTTTTCCATATATATTTTACTTCCATCTAACTTGAAATTTATTTATTCGGACGAAGTGTACTAAAAGCGCATTTATTTTCGTAAATCTCATGTTTTATGTGTGTGTGTGTGTTTACAATATTGTTGAATTTACTGCATAAAGCAGACGGTTTTTTTTTTTAGCAAAATGCAATTATAAATATATTATAATATTATAATGTTTATCTGTCTACTAGAATAACTCGTTTCGTACATCCCAACATAAATATGCAACTGCGCAAACTGAAATTGGGAAATGGCGTGTGGATCGATTAATTAGTCAGCTCGCTTCTATTATGATAATGTATATGTAGATGCGGGAGCGTAACACGCAGATACGCGAGCAAGATAAGCATGACGTTGAACGCCAGGGGCAGCGTACTGTGATGTTAAGCTGAACGAAACGGAATGACCTGTCCCATCATAATATATCGATCATGTCACCGTCAACTAATGTGATTAAGGTTGTTTCGCACATCGACAACGTACCGTCCGTATCATATGAAGCCCATTATCGATTAATCACCACAACTCGGGCGAACTTAGTAGCGTAGCGCAACACACCGCGCGTGGAAGCTTGTCGGACGATCTCGCGATCTCTCACGAGCACTCTCCATTCGCCCCAGTCGTGATAAACGACTCGGTATTACCCGGGACGTTCGCCAGGATCGCCGCTGTCCGCCAGGATCTTCCACCGGCTCGATGCAAAACTCCTGTCAATCTCTCCCATTCACTCCCAATTTCATTTAGCGAATAAACGTTTTTCGTTATCTTTTGCATGGCCGATTTCGTTCATTTTGCATATCGGGTGCTCTTTTCACGATAGTGCCCTTTTTCCTCTTTCCCAACGACAGTGACGATAAATCACCGTATTGAGCCGAACATCTATTCGACGCCGAATATTGCGGGTTTCTCATCTCTCTCAAGCTGACGCGTGTCAGCTTCTCTTCTCTCGTACTCGTGCTCTTTGCAGCGAAAAAAAAAATAACGTTGATATTTCGACGGAGAGTTTCACGTTCTCGAGTTCCCATCTCCTTCAATTACAACATCGCGATTATCATGCCGATTTCGTTCATCGTAGATTTCCACTTATCTCGGTTTATCCAGAGTATCTCGGTCGGGGTGGCCGATCGTGGATAAGTCATAATGAGAATTTTTTGCTCGCGGAAACTCCTCTCCCGATAAGCGCGCGAGCGGGTAAACTTCGGGAAGAAAATTGTCTCGGCGCTCCGCCGAGTAGCTTGGCGGAAGATTGCTTTGGAACTCGTTTATGATATCTCTCATTAATAATAAAAAAAAAGAATATATTATATCGTCGACGTTCTTACGAGATCGCCGGATACGCGTGAAAATTGCTCGAAAGGTCATTCCACCTAATGGCGAAACATCGCGAGTGTTTCGATAGCGATATGCTCGCAGCGCCTCGTTAAATCGACATTTTTCTCGTGGCTGCCATTTATTTTTACTCACACTAATAATTAAATTCTGCGACACGAGTACAAGCCACCCTAACGAACTGACATTAATTTCTCTCTCGTCCTCCTCGCCTCCGATTTGAACCACGAGATAATTTTTCTTTTCCCCGACGATATACGACGAAAAAAGAAAGAAAAATACGCTTTGAAATAATCAGTTCGTAATCCAGCACGGCATTGCTACTAATAATTATATATATTCTTGATTTTTTTTGTATCGCTGAGTAAAGTATTTTATTGAAGAAAATCTTTTTCTCTATTGCTTCTCTCATATATCCCCTTAATTGAGCAATAATTATTGATTATTTAAAAAATTGTGCTGTTTTTTTTGTTAAATTCTATAATTATTTATTACATATATTCACAAGAAAAGGATAGAAAATACATTTAATGGGAACCGATTTATTATAATTCATAGAAAATTATAAGATAATGTAACATGTATGAAAATTGCGCTTTTTTATAAAAATTTAATAAAATTGGGTTTGATCTTTAATTAAAATTTGCGGTATCATTATTCCCATTATTAACATATCATTCTCTCTTATTTTTAGCACTAAATACTTCTTTTCTGCAATAATGTTTTGATGGCAGCGACGGATCACGCAGCAAAATATTCCCTTATTTTAATAGGCGAAGAACTCACTATTATAAATAATCAAAGATGAATAAAGTTTAGCAACATTAAATAATTAATAAGTTTGCGAGAGCTTGAATAATAAGTTGAAACCGAGTAAATGGAAATTTTCAGCTCCCCTAGACGAACTTCAAGCACGAAGATAATTCGATCTTTCCTTTAACCTTTCGCTCTAAGCTAGAATCATTTCCAAATCTGACAAAGAATCCAGAAACTGAGAGAACTGCGCGCACAGGCTTCCGGCACAGGCGAATATGTATTAATAGCATCAGCGACTTTTCTGAAAATTTGATTAAACCGCTTTGTAAAAGCGCAACATCCGGGTCGCAGCGGAGCGTGTAAGCGCGAGCGAGTCACCGGGCAAGCGACAGCTTTAATCCGGAGTTACCTTTTGATCATTTATTCTGAGCGAAAACCATCTAATGTCCCCTGCAGGCTGCTCTACTCCGGCGAAAGAATCGCGGGAAGGGAGGAAGAGAAAGAGAGAGAGAGAGAGAGAGAGAGAGAGAGAGAGAGAGAAAGAGAAAGGGGAATGGTTGCGCATCCCTCGGTCCCTCCCACCCCGCGTTTCACCTGTGCATATACCTTACCGCAGTCGGAATCTCTATAATCGGTGGGCAAAGTCGGCTTCTACGGGCACAGGAGCCTCAAAGTAATACCTGGACAGCGCTGGCGGCGCTTTAAGGTTGAAATATGATATGCGCTATATTGAAATTCCGGATGCAATTTTGTCGGATGGCCCCAGGGCGCCCCGCGAATGGCCATACACATCAGTATGTATCGAGAATTCCGGTTTTTTCTCCCCTCTTCCTCTCTTTCTGTTTTTTTCTCCGGTCACAGCACGCTGGGGGTCTCGACGATCTCTTTTCCGAGATGGGGCCCGGTATCAATTCGAGCTCCACATTGTGGATCAGGAGCAATACGCGCGCGCTCGTCTTTTGCTCGCTTTGAGAGATGCAGGTTGTACGATGGAATGTGGAAGAGCTTTGTATATCGTCTATCGCGCTATCAATTCGACGGAAATACGCAAACAGCGGGGATTGAGGAATTGATAAGTCATACTATAGACAGCACGTGTACAGGTTGGTAATTTATATAGAAATAGATATAATGGCTTGTAGTGAAATCTGTTAAAAGGCAAATTTCAGTCAAATATACGAATACTTTGTTAAATTTTCGAGCTATTTTTCTCGAAATATCTAAATTAATTTTATTACTTGGAATTTTTTCGAGTATTGCCATCTCTTTCTTTAGTGGCACTATACGCATTTCGGTTTTATATTTGGTGATATCGTGATATAATTCAAGAATGACGTCGATCTGACTTTATAACAGTAATAGAATTAAGTTAATGTAGTAATTTATATTGCTAGAGCATCATGGTATTGTAATGAGTGTATGTATGTAATTTACTTAAATCATAAAATTATTTAAATTTTCTTTCTGTGTTCTTTTGCAACTAAAGCCTACCATTTTTAATGCTTTTAATTAAAACTCCAATTTTTTGCCATATTAATAAAATCACAAATTACATTTGAAAAAGATAAACGTATAAAAAAACAAGTTTTATTTAATTTTAAATACAGTTATATAACGTAATAAAATTATCAAGAAAATAAAATAATATAAATAGGAGCGTGTTTTTCACTCCCTTTCACTGTATATTTAAATTTTATTTCTATATCATGAAATATTATCGTTTAATCATGGATGTTTTTCGACTTAAATATTCTTCAGAACTTACTATAATTTTACAACATTTGTACATGTAAATTATAATGTATAACACTAAAATATAATAAAATATGTTTTTATGAAACTTTATACTTTATATTTTTAATTTTCTTTCTCGAGCCAATCTACAGTTGAAATAATAAGTAGACTAAATATAATAAATACTAGAAAAATAAACACGGTCGAAATGTTTCAATGTTCTTGTAACGTTCTATTTTAGTCAAGGAAATGTAAAATATTATACATCATGTATTTACTGATTTGTACTGCCGCGATACGACTGCTGATCGTTCGTTTAAAAATAAAACAAGAAAGAAGAAACAATCGCTCACGATGAAGCAATTGCTTTCTTTACTAATGTTATATTATACAACAAATGGAAATCTAAAGATTACAATTACACGTTATATGATATATATCTTATTATTATCGCATTCTCGAGATATAATATTGCATTGCATCGCAATTGTTCCTGACAAAGTTGACCGTCCTTCGCTAACACGGATTTCCATCTTAGGCTGTTACCAGACGTCAGTGTGTGGCACAGGACCGCGCTTATTTCTATGCTCTATAAGCGTCTTAGATACTACTCGTGCTCTCACCGGCAGGCAGCTGGATACATATTGTAAGTGCAATGGAGTCGGCATGGCATCCAGTTGCTCTGGTTGTATCGTTGTGTCCTGGCTTTGCGCGCAGATAGGATTATCACTCGGTAATATATCAAAGCCAGTTGGCGAGCGACCCCGGCACCGAGCAGTATCTAATCCCGCGGTTCACTCTTCCTCCCTTCTCGGGCCCTTCTATCTGTGAACCTTGATCGCGCCTGTTCATCATCGACTGTAATTTCACCCTTCACCTCAAAAGTGCAGTCATGACACTGACACTCCATATTCAAATTTTAATTTTCTTTTTATTAAAGCCATAAAACGTGCTGAGATAATTCGACGCACTTCTTCGATATAAAAAAAAAAAAATAATTTCTATAATAAGAAAATACCTAAATGTCTAAATTTTTTATTAAAAAGTTGTCTTATAATAATATAATATCATATGGCATTAAATATTTACCATGGTCTTTTTCCTAATAGTGTAAAATACATAAAATATATAACGCGAGAATATTTAATGTATCATACAATATAAAAAAACTTTTTTAATTCCCCAAAAAGATTAAAAGTATAAATATAGGCAACTTTTAAAATCATTTTTGGAGTTTTTATATGAAAGACAAATCCTTATGAAAGAAGTAAAAAAATAGAAAAGTGATCAGATTTTTAATTTTTTATTTATTTTTAGTATTTTTCTGTTTTACTTTCCTAATTAAAGTATAAAACTTTCTCGTTTAGTATTAATGTGTGTGTGTGTGTGTGTGTAACTTCTAAAGTATCCTATATATATGCAGTTCTCTTATTTTTCTTGCCATTTCCTCGACATTGCGCGGTCGAAATTCTTACTGTCTGTCCTTAGGAAAGTGATATGTTTCTATTCTCTCGGGGCTTTTCCCCGTCGGTTTCACTCGAGTATTTCAGTACGTTTGGTGGCCACCAGCCATAACTTCGTTTTCTTTTCTCCTTCCTCGGTGAAACTCCCTTATTCTCTCTCTCTCTCTCTCTTTCTCTCTCTTTCTCTCGCGCTTGTTCCTTATTCAAGATTAGGGCATTCGATGGCGTAAGAGTATCTACATTGCATGCCTCTTCTCCGCTCTCTCTTTTTATCCGCGGATTTATATTCTCAATCTGACTTGCGAGCACACATCCGCCTTCAATTCTTATTTCTCGGATGACAAGTCTGATTTGCGAGTTGGAAGTTAGCATCGCCGACTTAGCCGGTGAAATCCGCGAAATCTAGTCCGCGGATGAGCCGGCAAAATGTGAAACAGTCTGCGTTAACGCGGTCGCGTAAGCTCAATATCTTGGGAGATTCTCGAAATCCACTTTCGCTCTTCATAAATTTGCCGGGATCGCGCGGCATAATAATCACCGATAAAGATCGCAAGGAAAATTGTGGCCGGATATTGGTACGGGCGCGGTTAATAAGATATTTTGCTTTACGACTTGACACTTCCGACACCTGGGACATTTATAGCTCCTATTGAATTCCATTGAGTTCTATTGAATTCTTGTCGACGCCTCGTTGAGGACGGAAAGTCCAGTATCGCGCGCGACGTTTTCACGAGACGTACGTGGTATCGGAACCGGTCGGCCTCGATCCACCCTGCTTCGAGAGACAGTATCGGAATAAGATATCAGTATTATCGAGTGGTTTCTAGCTCATGCTCTTTTCGGTCCTGTTGATCCTGTTGACGTATGTTTGCTTTTCCACTTTTTATCTTAGAGATAGTCTTCTTTCTTAAAATTATTTTCAACAATTTTGATAATTTTCAAGTTTATTTTATATTTTATTATCTAATTACATGGAAAATTACAGTTAGAGAAGGAATTTTAGCAATTGCTTGCGATATCTAATTTTCAAACTATTTCTATAAGCAGGGATCGAGAGCCCATAGATTTCTCAATCTGAACTATTACGAAGGAAATCGAGCGAAATCAAATCGTTTCTCAACGACAGGCAACTCACGGCCTAATCGGCCGCTTTAAATTATCCTGTCCCTTACAGTACGGTTCATTTAAAAGTGATTAATCCAAAACAGTCGTTAAACCTAAGGCGACTCGATGAGCCAACTAATCGTCTTTTTGCTCACGTGCTCACAGTTTACGAAATCCGATGCGCGTGCTGATTCGTACTCGTCGATTCTACGAGCGAGAGAGCGCGCTGGCAGGATTATGTTAATTCGTTCGTCAGCGGTGCGCGATCGCTAGGTGGCTGCATCTACCACATCTACGAGATAGACGAAGAAGGGAACCAACGTGGCGTACAGATACCGGGGAAGGAAACTTGCAGAGCTTCGAGAGTGATTTTAATCCCTTCGCAATGAGGACCGAATTGTCCTTTAATCTTCCTAATGCCGTTCTCGGGGAACTAACTGCTATACTCAGGAGCGGATGAAACCTGCCCGGGTTAGAGGAAACGAATGTTTTCTTACGTGGAATCTAACTGTCCGTCCTCCGACTGAAACCCGTCACGCGCACGATCGTGATTTTACTTCACCATCATGAAATAGAAAAATCTCAGATTCCCATTTTACTGCAATAAGTAGATTGTTTCGTTCCTGTCACACGTAAGCAAAATTCTTTAATGTCACTGTGTATCCGTGGCAAATATTTGAAACAGAAAATATCCGCGGTCAAAAAGATATACGTTCCTAGTATATTTATTTATGATGACAAAATTGCAAATATATGTGTATATACCTCAATCATAAATTATTTTATATAAAAGCTGTGTGTATATATATATATATATATATATATATATATGTGTGTGTGTGTGCATATAAAATTTATGTAAAAAAAAGAGTAATTCACATTTTAAATAAGAGTGGAAGTAATTCCTATTTTAAATAAATATTGCAGATATATATACGATGACACAGTATCTGCAGTGCTGCAAATAGCAGAAAGTTTTAACTTTTACTCGTATCTTCTTCAATCAAAGTACAAGTGAACAGAACTCTTGTAAGAGTTACAACATTCCCCTGTCCGCAACATTGTAATTATATCATCACGCGGATATCTGCACTTATCGGTTCGAATTGTTTAAACTTTTTAAAAAGCAAACTAATTTGTATTTTAATTCACTTTCCGCTTTAGATCTGGATAATTAACGTGTGGACACGTATGCGTATTGTGAATGTTTTAAAACACGAGCGTTTTATATTCACCGTGAAAACACAAAAGATGTTCCTGCCAGGAGGTGTCCAATCTACTAAAAATTTCATACTAATTTAAGATTCCGAGCAGGTTTACAATATTACCGCCGATCGAAGGTTAAATACGCGGCTTCCCTTCGCTGGGGGGTTGGGCTGACTTCGGCAAGAGGGATTTACGTTTATCGTCTATTCGTCGAACGAGCTGTAGCGGCGTGCGCGAAGGAAGATCTCCTCATGGCCGAAGATCGATAGACGCACAAATAATGCATTGCTCGTCGGACAAAGAACCCTTCCTCGTGCGAAACACGCTTTATCACGTTCCGTCGCGGTACGATTCCGATGCGAAGATAAAAGCGACCAGCTGCAGAAAGAATGGGAATGGAAGACGTCAGCGTTACGAGATCGGTGACCCTTCAGCGTGTGTATGCATCCCTATTTACAACGCGAAAGACGACCGATTAATTTACCGTGCTTGGCAGTAATTTTTCACTTTCGCTTCTCAAACGTATAGATTGCGATAATCTCGAAATAAGAGATAGAGAGATGAAAAAGTATAGATATTATTTTATTATATTTTGTTACAATTTTATAATAATATTAATCAAATCAAATTTGTCAGATCAAATTAATCAAATTGTAGTTTTTATATTGTTAATTTAATGTCGCGCGTAATAATTAACCCTCCATTAACCCTCGTGTTAGGTGAGCGCTAACATCACATCTTATTTCTTCAATTGCATAGATGTGACACAAAAGTTGACTCTAAAACTTTTTGACTTTTTATTTACAATCTTTTAGATTTGTATTTGTATGATAATTTTCCAACATCCCATATAGGAATTGCCCGTAGTGGCAAGGAAGCCAAGGCTTGGCCGAAGCTATGGCGCTCAATCATTGGCCAAGAATCTATCAGCCAATACTGGCCCATCATTGGCAATTTACTGGTTGTTGAATAGTCAGGCGTTACAACGAAGGCCGACGTAGGGCAGTCAACTGTCGGCCAGAGTTCTGTCAGCCAGTACTCGACCAATAATGGCAAATAACTGACTGCCTATCTATATAGAATAGCTAGGCGTTGTGACGAAGCCCTACGCTTGGCCAACGTAAGGCAGCCAACTGTCGGCCAGAGTTCTGTCAGCCAGTACTTGACCAACAGTGGTAAATAACTGACTGCCTACCTGTAGAATAGCCAGGCGTTGTGACGAAGCCCTACGGTTGGCCAATGGTTGGCACCCGCACATCGGCCAATATTCTGTCAGACAGTACTGAACCATCACTAGCAAATAACTATGCAAATGTCGAATCATCCGATAGATGGCATTTGATAGGATCCGTTTCTCCTGTTTAAAAAACGACCAACGATAGTATAAGAACGATGTAGAAATGACGGAACTGCACAACTTATATCAGTTGTATCGTGGAGTCCACTTTTATAATAAAATGTGACACACTTTTGGATTAATGTTAACTTTAATGTAATATTATTTTTGAAGACTAATAATAATTAAATAAACAATATATATATATATATATATATATATATATATATATATATATATAACGTATGTATTTTATAACAAAACTCGTTTCTTAATTAATTATCAACCAGTCTGAAATCTGGCAACCAGTACTGGCGCAGTACTGAGCCGATAGTAAATCCTATACTGGGGCAGTACAAGTAGACAACGGCTGGGCCAGTACTGTCTGCCAGTATTGGACCGGAGTTATCATCCATGGTTGCACCAGTATTGGTTCGGTAGGGTTACCAGTACTGTGCCAGTATACTAACTGTGGGAAACAGTACTGGATTAGTACTGGGCCGGTCATAAAATCCTATAGATTTGGGTTTCCAACAATTTTCCAACATTTCGTCAACACAATTTTTAGATTAGACTTTGAAGGTACTAACATGTGATATATTTATGCGCTCATGTCAAGAGCAAATACTTACAATTAGAGTCGACGCGACTCGTGCTGTTGCTAAATGTAAGTTTTAGATTGATGTGCCGATTGATGCTTCATCCTCTTGTTCTTACAAGACTGTATTTGAGGGGGAGGGGGCACTATTTTCAACTTCTAATCGACCGTTAACTTTTCAGAATAGCCAACTTCTATTAGCTATTCAGAAAAGTTAATGGTCGGTTAGAATTTAACAGATGTTAGAAATAGTAGCCCTTAATCTATAGAAAACTATGTGGCAATATCACACTAATACATTGATAAACATATGTACAAGCGCGGCGCAGGGCTAATACGAGAGCACTGACGTTCGTTTGATGAATCAGAACAATGGAGGGTTAAAATTATTTTCATTAAAATATTCTTTCTCGCACTATTAAGTTATATTAAGAAGACTTTGAGCGTGTAATAGCTATGACGGAATTGCGTTATGCATGATTAAGATGTAATTAAGAATCTGTAGAGTTTTGTAGCCGTGCAAACCGTTAAAATCTAAAGGCAGTAATTCTTCATCTCTCTAGCTCTTATTTCAAGATCATTGTAACCTATCGGTAATTCAAGCCTGAGACTCTTTCCTACCTTCTTCTGTTATCGTGAATAAGTTCGTCCTTATCATGCAATTACATTACAAAGGGCTTGGGTTATTCTCATGGTACTGTCGTTCATGCAATTCTTCGCGACGACTTCGGCAGTTCTCCCGACTTTCAGTAATTCGATATTAAGCAGCCCGTTCTTGGCTGCTTCTTCATTTTGTCTCGTTTAGCATCTCCATAGTAACTTTAACCCTTTCATCGCTGACACGAGTGCTGTGAGGAACACAGCATTAAAGTTAAATTCTAATATAGTTTTGATAACAAGTTTAATAAGCGAGAACTTTTCCTTTTAACGTTTCAATATTCATTAGTTTTTTTATTATTAATAAATATGATCTTTTAAACGTTTATATTAAATATTATATATTTATTCAGAAAATGGATTATGTAAATTAGGTAGATTAATGCAGGCGCAAGCGCGAGATGCGTATCTCAAAACTTTGAACATGTAAATCAGGCAATATATGTATATGATTTTTTTTCTTAGAGAGAGAGAGAGATACATATTATATTTATAACAATGAAAGAGTTAAGCCCCTTGCACAATGCCAGGCAACAGGCAATATGAACAGGAAATAACCGAAAAATTAATTACAACCTAAAAAATTCGAATGCTATGATTGGTTGACAACAGGCAATAGGCACAGAATTTCCATCGTAAAACTCTGTGTCTATTGCGTCTGTTGACAGTGTCACTGTTTATTCCGCATTTATACACGGTTTCTGATTTCTATTCCCTGTTCCTATTGCCTGTCGCTTGGCATTGCGCAAGGGGCTTTAAAGTTAAATGGAATGCAATTTTCTACTTCTGTCGCATTGATTTGTATGCAGATCGCTAGAAAGGATAAGTTATATAAAACCACGAACACTTTTTTCGATTTATACGAGGCTTTTTATATTCAAGATGACTCTTATCAAAATTAAAGAAAAAATATCGTTTTAAGATACAGATAAGGAATGCGATTATACTTAATTGTATTAGCCATCAAGTTGTGACATAGCAGTTTATAGTCACTCGCAATTGACTGATAAGGGAAAGTAATTAAAGTGTCTACAACAAATTAAAGCATATTAAAATAAAAAATAAAATAATAAATGCAATAAAAAAGTTGTTTAAAAATATTATTTTTTTTATAATTATAGAAAGCGGGATCTTTTATGACATTTAAAGTAAATGATTGAGTATACTGGAAGTAAAAACATGCTTTAACAACAATATAAAAATAATGGGTTCAAAAGAACGTGGTATATAATAAGTAAAGACATATGTAATCATATAGATACAGAATATAAAAAAAGATAATGATAAATTAAAGATCGGGTGTGCAGAGATAAAGTACGATCGAAACCGACGCGATTAAAACGTTAAAAGATAGTGCTCATTACAATTGCAACCAATTTTCCGACGCGCTGTTGAAAAGTTCATTTTCGACGGTCTTTAAACTCTCGAGTTCTTCGTGTCGAGCGTAGTTTTTGCGGAAACTTCGAAGATTAGCTTAATGCATTAGCACGGGAGGTCGTATTAGTCAGCTCCCTACGGCACGCTTTCGGAGTTAACTACCCATCGGTTAACTACCCTCTTCCAAAGGCCCGAGTCTATCGGCCGAGCAGGTAACTGAAATCTCTTCCGCTTCGAAGACGTTTCCGGTGATGATAAGCAAACTGCTAATATGATGAAACGATTGAAATAGCAAATCGATATTCGCTTTCGGTCCGAATTATATAGATTTGACGTATGCACAATTTGCATTTTTATTCTTTAGCTAGTCTTCTTTTTCAATCTTATTTTTTGGTAACCAGATAGAAAAAATACCTATAGCTATTGTAATATCTGCTGTAATTTTTTAGTTAAGTGTTTCGTTTTTTGTGCAAGGATGAAGGAAATATCGACATTTATAACAAACAAAATGTATTTTTAGATTGAATTTATGGAGAAAGATACCGAATGCGTGTTGCATGATTTGTAAATTTAACTTATAACGGATATATAATTTTCTCTCATCTGAATCTCCTGATGCGTTCGATATTGGCAACTTGATACTACGAGCACGATCATTTCTCCTTGCCATAACGTCGTCGCAATAAAATCTTATGTTTCATCGGGTGGTGAGCATCTACGATGTATCGCGATACGCGAGATGCATTTTGAAAAAGCTACAGTTGAACATCAAAGATAATGTCACTACAAACAGTACAAATTATTACGGTTACATGCCTTCGAGCAATTGTTACAAATATCGCTACGATATACTGCTATTATTTGAAATGGTACGACGCAATGATGCTTCTTATAAATAACCTGCACGCTATAAAATTCGTCAGTCATGCGATACGATCATAATAATAAATTATATTTATTGTTACAATGTTTTTGATTTAGTTTCACAGTTAATAATTAATTTTCGACAAAAACGTTTCTGGATTTTCTCGTGCTTCCTAAGCTGCACGAAAAACTTAAATATTATAAAAACGTTTCAGAAACAGCAAAAAGAAAAACTAATTAAGATTCTTTCAGAAATAAAATCTGCCTCATTTCTCGACTGTCGCGTTAAACTGGACATCGTAGTCGTGAACGTAATCGCGACGACGAGATCGAGATTTACTGTTAGCGGCATAGTGACCATTTTATGATCACCTTAGCTGCCATTACGGACGTTACTGCTACGGGCGATATTATACGCGCAGCAACGTAGGGCCGATCCATTTTTCAAGAGTCTCGCGATTACGGCAAGGGGATTACCCTGGTTCCATATACCTCATATAATTCGCTTTATGTGTCGACATAGAATGTCCCATAACTTTCTTGATAAACTTTCTTGATTCTCTCACAGGTTATTGCGATAAATATATTTAAATATCGTTAAATATAGAAACTCTTTTTTTTTGTGAACATTTCAAGAACTAATTTAGCTTTTATTTATTTCGTTCTTTCAAATCTCATTCAATCTAATTATCTATATATCTATATTGTACCAAGAAAGTTGCGTGATGGCACTTCGATAACAGTTCAATTAGTCCGGTCAAAGTAGACATTCAAGGTTACAATAATTCCGATAGAGCTGAAAATTTATACGAATATTTGGAACACCATTATAAATGAACTGTAAAAAGTCCCCATACATCCCGTGCCTGGAAAAAATTTTATTCAAGGTCAAAGGTGGCAAAAATGAGTTTTTTGTATTTTTCAGCCGAATGGTAAGTTTTATCATAAAAATAGCTTAGACAATAATTGTAGATCGTGCAATTATCTATAATAATTGTCTCTATACTTTTTTCTGTAAGAGTCACCGTTTCCGAGATATAATCATTCAAAAAGTTGAAAAAACGGTGTTCTTCATAATATGCACACGTTTCCACGCCACCTGTGAGGTAGTGTACTTGACGCGTTTTTTTTAACGTGGTTTCCCCGGTAGGCCTATTCCACGAACTATTGTGACCGTATTTAATTCAACACTATACTATTTAATAATAAAAAATGGAAAATGTTAAAAATAATGAAAGAGGTGTGAATTGTAATGAATTGGGTTAAATTATTGGTCTGATTTATAACCATCAAATACTTCTGCATCTTCTTCTTCTTGTTGTTCTTCATGTTGTTCGTCTTCTTCTTTTTCTTCTTCTTCTTCTTCTTCTTCCTCTTCCTGCTGAGTGCAAGTAAATTGTTCCAAGAGCGATGCATCAGATGTTTCCTCGCTGATATTGTATGATATTGATTTGAAAGACCTCGGTCGAACAGCAGTCATAATACTATGACTGATGTTCGTGCATATTAGTTTTAAATGATCTAAATTTAATCGTTTATTCTTTAAAATTACTTGCTCTAAAAAATGCGTCAGCGACTCCAGAATTTCACTGTTCAAATCTTCAAACATACCCCTCACCAGGCCGTATGTTTGAAGATTTGAACAGTGAAATTCCGGAGTCGCTGACGCATTTTTTAGAGCAAGTAATTTTAAAGAATAAACGATTAAATTTAGATCATTTAAAACTAATATGCACAAACATCAGTCATAGTATTATGACTGCTGTTCGACCGAGGTCTTTCAAATCAATATCATACAATATCAGCGAGGAAACATCTGATGCATCGCTCTTGGAACAATTTATTTGCACTCAGCAGGAAGAGGAAGAAGAAGAAGAAGAAGAAAAAGAAGAAAACGAACAACATGAAGAACAACAAGAAGAAGAAGATGCAAAAGTATTTGATGGTTATGAATCAGATCAATAATTTAACCCAATTCATTACAATTCACACCTCTTTCATTATTTTTAACATTTTCCATTTTTTATTATTAAATAGTATAGTGTTGAATTAAATACGGTCACAATAGTTCGTGGAATAGGCCTACCGGGAAAACCACGTTAAAAAAAACGCGTCAAGTACACTACCTCACAGGTGGCGTGGAAACGTGTGCATATTATGAAGAACACCGTTTTTTCAACTTTTTGAATGATTATATCTCGGAAACGGTGACTCTTACAGAAAAAAGTATAGAGACAATTATTATAGATAATTGCACGATCTACAATTATTGTCTAAGCTATTTTTATGATAAAACTTACTATTCGGCTGAAAAACACAAAAAACCCATTTTTGCCACCTTTGACCTTGAATAAAATTTTTTCCAGGCACGGGATGTATGGGGACTTTTCACAGTTCATTTATAATGGTGTTCCGAACATTCGTACGAATTTTCAGCTCTATCGGAATTAGTGTAACCTTACCCCTATTTTTTGGGCTAAGTTGACCGGACTAAATAATTTTTAATAAATTTGTTGAATAATTTTCATTCTTTCGCTTGCTGTTTTATATATTCTGATATTTCATGCCTACAAGATATTTATAAATTTCATTAATTCAAACTTTTTTACTAATTTTGTACAAGATGTTCTTCAGTTAATTTTTGTTCAAAATTTAATTAGAGAAACTTGATTATGAAAATATTTAATTTATTCACCAAATTTTGGTGACACGATAAATATCTTTACCAGATTTTTCCCGAGAAAAAAAAACTGCCTCCAGGTTGGTCGAGCAATTCATAGCTGAGCGAACACAAACGTGTTAGTAGTGAGATAGTTTATACATACACAGATATGTGCGCATGATATAGTTATATAATATATACACACACACACATATGTGTATATATATATATATATATATATATATATATATATATATATATATATATACCCGGGAAAAAAAAATTATATATAACTATATATAAACATATAAAATTATGTATAATTATATATAAATAAGTATTCTTTTATATAATTTAATATAATTATATCTAGATTCTTACATAAAATTATATAAAATTTTATATAATTATATATAAGTATATATATTTATAATAAGCATACTATAATTTTGTATAATCAGAAAATTTTAAAGTATATATTTATATATAAATATATATTAAAATATATAATTATATAAAATATATATTTTTCTACATAATTATATAAAATTATATCTGATTCCTCATGTAAAATTATATATAATTTCAATAATTATATATATTAAATATTTTTATATAAATGAATATAGAATTTTCTGAATAAGTAAATCCTAAAATATATAAATTTATATAATTATATATAAGTATATATATTTATATATATTTATATATAAGCATATATAATTTGTATAAATCAAAAAATTTTAAAGTATATATTTATATATAAATATATATTAAAATATGTAATTATATAAAATATATATATTTTTATATAATTATATAAAATTATATCTGATTCCTCATGTAAAATTATATATAATTTTAAATAATTATATATATTAATATCTCTATATATATAAAAATGAATGTATGTATGTTTGTATGTTTGTCCGCTATGCAAATCCACAGTTTTCAACCGAATCTTAAAGAATTATATATGAAATAGGGGTAGAATTTTCCAAGGAGAACTATAGATTCGAGTGTATAGTTTTTTGTTACCAATCTTTTTGGGAACCGTTATCCAAAATTTTTCCAATTTTTCGGAAAATAATTGACCGAATCTTAAAGAATCCGGGGCGAAGCCCGGGTAACCAGCTAGTATTTTTATATAAATGAATATAGAATTTTTCTGAATAAGTAAATCCTAAAATATATAAATTTATATAATTATATATAATTGTATCTGTCAAAGATATAGAAATAATCAGTTTTATCGTTTAAACTTATCCATGTAGATTATATATGATTATATATAATCATATATAAACTTTAAATTCGGATTTATCCAATAGATGGCATTCGATAGGATTCGTTTCTCGTATTTAAAATTTGACGTACAATGGTATAAAAACGGTATCAAGAGACACGGCACTGTCTCACGTCAAGCAGTCCCAAGTTATAATATATATGGAATAAATTATTTCACTTTTTATTTATTCATTATAAATTATTATATATAAAATTATATATAATTTTATACAATTTTATATAATAATATATAATTCTTTGAAAGTAAACCTTAATATAAAGTTATATATATTTATATAAAATTATATAAAAATTTGTAGAATTATATATTTTTATATATAATCAGATAAAATTATATCGTGCCAATTTTCATATATAATTATATATGATCATTTATATATAATTATATATGATTATATATAATTTTTTTTTCCCGGGTATATGTATATAATATATTATACGAGACTATACATATGTCTGAAAGCCTTGTGTATATACAAAGACTCCGCAAACCAGGCGGAGTGGTCCGGGAAAGTAGATCGGGCGACGGAATTTTCACGGTATGCTCGTTCCCTCACGCTCCGCGGCGACGGTTTATGAATTTTATGAGGCGGGGGCTCATATAACACTGGCCCCGTGAATCGCAAGCAGAGTGCTTATTTACTCCTCGGCTCGTTAATTCTCGGTAAAGTAAAGCATGGACGGTAATCCGGCCGGTAGATGCCGAACGAGGATTATACCGTTTTAGGATGTGTTTGCACGTTTCTTTTGATGATCCGTCCCAATTGAATCACCTCATATGAAAGAAAAGTATAGAAAATGTTCCCGCAAAAATTATTGTTCGCGTTGCGCAACTACACTGTTGGAAAATTTTTGTAGTTTTGTTAAAAAAGGTCCTTGTTAAAATTTTTGTGTAAAATAATCAACACTTACGTGTGTAGATTTAACATATGCTTTCTATGTTAATTGAACTTTACAAATTTAAAATGTAAAATTATTAAAATAATTTAAAAAATATGTTAAAATAACACAATTTAAACGTATTTATTAAATGTGGTAATTTACAGAAAAAGAGTGTTGATTTTACTTTACAACAGAAGTAAGAATAAAAATTTACAGAAGAAGAATGTTGATTTTATCTTACAATCTTAACTTTAACATAAAAATTATGTTAATTGTACACATAATTAACCTCAATTACGATCAGAATAACATTTTCTTTCTGTTAAAATATTTTAACATAGTATCGATGTTACCATTTAATACATCCATATTATGTTAAACTGACACAAAAATTTGAGTGGACCGTTTTGGACATGTGATTTATGTTAACACAAATTATTTAACACAAATTTTCCAACAGTGTAAAGCGATTAAATCATTCTCTTGAAAAGTAACGAATTAGGAAGTTAATAGGATAGGGTAATAGAGACAGGAAGAGTGAGAGTAGCGAAGAGTCAAAGAGGGGCACGAAAGAGAAAAAAACAAAGAGACTGTACTTTTCTATTCTGTGAGTCATAACTAAACGACAGTTTTGTTATAGTTATTGTTGTTGCACAAATATCACATAATAAAAAAGCTGTGCAACAAACAATATAACGATAACGAAACTGTCGTTAAGAATTACAGAATCAGCCCCCAGGGCTTTTCTGTCTTTTAGTCGAGCCTAAGCCATCATCAAGCAAAAGAAGTAATCATTCATGGACAAAACAATAACTATGGCCGGTATTCATAGTCAGATCTTATATATAAGATCGTCTTAAGTTTATCTTTAGATATTCTGTAGCCAATGAAACGAGTTGTTCAGCATCTAAAGATAAACTTAAGACGATCTCAAATATAAGATCTGACTATGAATACCGGCCAATAATTGGATCTGCAAGTTAGTCCGGTATCTCCTGAACGGAAATTCTCATGGTAAGTGTCAGTGGGATTCTATATACGGTTTGAGAACGGAGCGAGGGGAGTCGATCGCTACAATATTTAATTACTGACAAAGACGACAGACGTACACGGTCAATCGAAATCCTTGGGAATGATGGCTCACGACTAATTGTAAGAGTTCGAGTACGAGTTCGGTAACGTCATTTTAATAGTTAGTACTCTCTCTCTCACTTTCTAAACTATAAATGTTGTTAATTGCGTTTAGAATATTACAATTTTGTTGCACTGTTTTCGGCACGCAATTTACAAAGTAAATGCAAATAATAATGTGTTTCATTTTTATCACCATTTTCGGCCGCGCTCGTAAAAGCTGTCGCGCAGATATAAAGAATATGAAGACAAAGCGTTTATTCCGATCGCTTCCGCATACATGAAACGGGTGATAACGACAGAATTTAAATCGCATTGAACACGAAGTTTTACGGCGGTTCTTATATTTATAGGCAATTCGCGATGGAAAGTTATAGAAAGTTATAGTAATATTTCGAAATATCGACCAAGGAAAAAAGCCAGATTTAACTTGTACTTTAAAATCGAGTTGCTGATACGTAAAATTCTTGAGAAAATTAAAAAATATGTTATGTCGGCGACACCGTAATTCATACTGAGAAAAAAATATTTGTATCTTTTTATATTTTGTTATATACAGGGTGACAAGAGTGCTGGAGCGGTGGAGAGGGATTTACGCTCCAGAAAGATTGGGCTCATTCGGCGCGAATAACGATTGCGACGTGCGAGGAGCTGTTCCAGGAGGATTTTTTGGGCAAAGATCCCAAGTAATAACACATTGCAGTCAAAATGACATCAATTGACGTCATATTGACTCCGTATTACGTCATTTTTTGGTTAATATGATGTCAAAATGATGTCATTTCGACTGCGATATGTTACTTGGGATATTTGACCGCCAAACTCGCCGGATTTCAACCCCATGGACTTTTCTGTTCCATCTTGGAGCAAAAAATTTCTGGGACTCGCTTTAAATCAACGGAGTCCCTCGAAGTGGCCTTGCAACGTGCCTGGGATAAAATTACCATCCAGCATTGCGCGTGTGAACAATTTTCGAAGCGGCTTCGAAAATGTATTAAAGCCAAAGGAAGCAATTTTGAACATTTATTGTAATTTTCTTTGTTTAATTTTGTTATCAATGTTCTAATAAAATTTTATGTTCTATTTAAAGTGTAGATGTTTAATTTCTGTACCGATTTCTAGCTGCTTAATGTTTTAAAAAAAAATTCCGAGAACTTTCTTGTCGCTCTGTATACTCTTTTTAATGTTTATAGCTTCATGGTTAGTATAAATATAATATAATTTGAGCGTTTAACTTGTAAATTGAAATTCTAACAACTCGAAACGTCTTCATAATACAAATGTTAACTTGAGTCACTTTTCAATTTAACTTTGATGAATTTACGTCACAAAAATTTAAGACTATTAAAGATTACTTCATAATATCTCTTTCCATCAATTTCTAAGGTGAACCTCGGTAATGGAGGAGAAATTCCCACCGACATCGAGCTAATTCTCTGTCAGGATTGGCCGGATAATCACAGTTCTACAGTATTCTATACTTTTCCCGTGGGGAAGAGTAGTCATTTGTCTCGCGGTAATCCAAAAATCCATTGAGGAAACTCCGAAACCGTAGATTACGTTGGAGTACGGAATGGTAGGATGGAGGAAGAGAGGTGCGGAAGAGCGGAAAGCCGGAAATGGTACATTCGCTCAAGTACGAGCATGAGAAGACCCGCGGCGAGGAGAGATGCACTCGCTGGATTTTAATATATTAATTTCCAGTTCGGTCGCGCAGCGCGGGGTTTCGCGTTTGGTACGCGACAATTACACGATAGGACAGAGAACGATATATCACGTTTTGTCGGGGCTTCGCGTTAACGAGTCACGAATGAGACCCGTTCCTCCCGCCATGGCGTTGATACCGAGCGCGTCATACCCGCGAAAGCGTTTTTTCCGTTATTAATTCAATCGCCGATTTATCGGCTCTCGAACCCTTTTCCATCGCTGATAAACGCGGGATTGATACGGTTCGCTCGCAATCGGAAGCATCCGCTGCATTCCTATTACAACGCTTACTGACGCAAAGCTTGAGTATTATTCTTCTATCGGTCCTTCCTGCCAAGGAACATGATGGGAATTCAATCTTCTTGCACATAATTGTTTTCAGATCGTTGGATAATGGACTTCGTCGCGCGAGCGTCATGGAATGTACTCAAAAGACGTTACCATGTCTATAATTGATTGGTACCTCTTTTCCCCCTTTCTCCTTCGAAGTATTACTTCCTTTAGAGTTTATCGCAGAGGGAAGTGATACATCACTTTATCCACGACAGTGTAATGTAAGGTCCTGCAACTTGGAAGAATGAAGGATTGAAATGTCTTTACAACGCGAGTAATGTGTTACGACGTAACGTCTGCTAAAACCGCCCCGACATTCTAACGCTTATTAGGTGATAAATTAAATCAGACGTTCACATTTATTGAAGAAGATCTCAGGACATAAAAAGCTGAGAAACTTTTATTACGTATTGCAGTTTTTTGAGATCATGTGCAAGCAAAGATATTTTAGATTTTTAGAATATGCATTTTTATATATACTAGTATAAAATTACGTTTTATATATACTAGTATAAAATTACGTTAAAAAAATGCCGAAAAAAAAACTAAATAATTGTATAACAAAAAGAGATAGATGTAAAATTGTTGATCTTCAAAGCAAAACTATTTGCAGAATAAATGTTTCGTCAAGAAGTAAAAAGTATTAAAGAGAAAAAGATAACGTGTTCAGTTCATAACAATTAAGTGACACAATACGCAAGAAACACACGTGTGTATATATATTGTATATATATGATAAAATAAATATGACGAAAACTATAAAATCCGCGAACGGTGGGCAAGAAGCGTGCAGTCGGGGAAGAGCTGGCGCATGTAAATGCAAAAGGCTAAAACCCGGGATTACGGATTCAAAAGGTCTGGCCTGTTTTTGAACGGCGGATCTGATCGAAGGACGATTTTCTGGCGGAATCCGCGGTATTCAAATGCAGCGGCGCGTGGTTGTATTTGCGTACGCTGAACGGCTGAAAGGTGCGCGCGATGCGTGAATTGTGCGGTCACACACAGCCGTGTAACGCACTACGCATTCCGCTGTCGCACGCGTGTAAATTGTATAATATCGCGGCTGATCGAAATACGCGAATGACGCGATTATAGCCGCCGCGTGTAAATTGCGTCGATCGCAAAGCTCCCTGTTTTGGTCAAAGCATAATCCATCGCTCGCAGAGATTCGCCTAATTGAAGACGGTAAGTTTCGAATTCCTGTTAAACGCCAAAGAGATTTTAATTGAGCGTACAAAGCTCGCTTGCAATAAATTTAAAATTATATTAAAGCCCATTTGAAATCAGGCGAAAAATCAGACACGTCGTTAAAGTTTAATTTATGAAAATTCTTATACGTTTAAACCATTAACGTCACGATATTTGAGATATCCTGTAGTATTAAATTATGTGTGTTTAAGTAAAGCAATCATTAAAACTTTCCCAATTCAATCATTCCGTTTCAATTATCTTTATTGGATACTTGTATATTCAAAAATATATTATTTGTGCAGTGCTTTATCTTTTAAAAATTTATACAGAATTTGCAAATATAAATCTGTTACCCTATTACGCAAAACTCGGACGTTTTTAATACACCGCTTTGTTTATCATTTCTCTGATTTACTGCAACCATTTTTGTAATTGCGGTATCTGATGATAGTCATTCGTTCACTTCACTCTAACAAAAATTTGCAAAGCGCACAATTTTATATTTTACACACAACGACGTAAATGGTAAAATACTTAAAAAGGACCATTTTCTATAGTGTTCTTACATTTCTATGAAAATTATATTTCACTCATGCAATATTGCACAATTACTAACGGTTTATCCGCTTATATACAACGTACAGGAATTTCCAATAATTTAACGCAAACGTGACATTAATTAATCGTCAAAATGAACGCGTCGTTAATCCGTTACAGAAAGACCACGTGCCCACTAACTAACACGTGTCAAATACATCTCGATCGTCAAATGCAGGGACGTATACGAAATCAATGGATCACGCTAGATCGATAGAAGGTCATTCGTTACGCAATAAATTACAATTTACTTGAAAATCCGGTGCTAATCTGGCAGTAAGCTACCTGGGCTATTCGCCGAGATCCGGGACAAAATTATACCAAATCGCCGGGCAACGTATAG
The DNA here is from genome assembly GCA_030770225.1 of Temnothorax unifasciatus. Classification (NCBI taxonomy): domain Eukaryota; kingdom Metazoa; phylum Arthropoda; class Insecta; order Hymenoptera; family Formicidae; genus Temnothorax; species Temnothorax unifasciatus. The sequence continues at coordinate 26,426 of JASTWK010000522.1, read as the reverse complement.
TCGCCCGTTTCATCCGTTAACTCTCTGTTGATCATTTGAATAACTTCCATACAAGTCATTGTCGCATCGACAAGTAATTATCGTATCCATTTGCGTTCGTCTATAATTGAAATGCGAGAAATAATTAAATACATTCAAAAAGAGCCAATCGGTTTTATCTTTTATTAATTCTTTGATGGATAATGACTTTTGCAAATTAAATCTTACTTTGTTATAAGTAAATAATGTTAAATTTTTAGTTAATTTTAAATAAATGAACACCACAGATCTCATAATCAGAGATTTAGAAAAGTTGTAAAAATAATTGATGTGGAATCAACATATTATTAAGAAAAGTACAGGTTTAAATTGATTAAAAAAGTAGATTATGAAGGTAACTAATGTTTCCAAGCATTTTGCACAATAATTAGTAAAGTTGCGAATTTAATAACTTTATTCGATTAATAACTTGCGTAAAAGAGGAAACATGTACTTTTCAGTTTCGTATTTTACAAAATTAATACTATTAATATAAGCAAAAGAGAATTTATTTAATTATTTCATTTAATTTCGCGTAATTCAGCAAAAGAGTGGCAAATTATATTAAAACAATAGCTTGTAAAATAGTGTCTTTTCCACTTTTCGCAAAACACTCTCCAATGCGAGAAGACCACAAATTAAGTTATAATGAGTTTTGCTCTCCTTCCAGCAGCGTTACCGCGTCTAATGTCAGTTTAGTTAATAGAGCTGTAACGCGAAGAATTAGCGAGATAGTCCTGCAGGAGTAATCACATGTCTGGGAAATTTCATAGAATCTCATTCCTTGCGTAATTCCGGGAATGGTTACTTTTAGTTTAATAAAACGAGAGTGCGTATGGGTCGTCAATGGATATTGAAAATACGAGGATTAGGCGATCGCGAGAAGGGAGTCGATCTACATGTATGTAGTCGTTACCCCGCATTGTAATTAAGTCAAAGTCTATAGGTACAATGTATGTATAGTGGGCTAGTAGCGTATGCGGTCCACTGCCGGTACCGTGGATTATTATGTACCGTCCCGATAGTATCTACTATACGTGGCACGCGGAACGCCATGCTACCGGTATCGTAATACAATGTTGATAGTGGCCACTTGTTGTGTTTAGAACATCGTCCGGAACATTTTCGTGTATATGAAATTGTTCCACGCGAAAAATTCCCTAAAATTGCTCGCCCCAAAATAACAGCTTCGTTATTTTCATTATCGTTATCAATTGAAGATCGCTTTTAATTTCGTCTAATGCTTAAAATTAAAAAGCAACGCAAGATGATGACTAACTATAGATGCATACTTTATGGATATAAAGAAATATGATTTTAGACGCAGGATATTTTATTTTTCTAATTAAAAATGAAATTTTCACAGATTAAGAATATTTATTTGTACATTTATGCATTTATGAAATATTCTTTTACTTGCAATTGTATACACAGGGTGCTGAAAAACTATGTAAACAAACACTCGTGGGAGGAGGGGTCCAGGGAAACAAGATAAACAATTTTTTCCGATGGAAAACGATAAAAAATGTCAAGTTTGGGAGCTTAGGGGTAGTAAAGGTGTGTCTGAACTTATTTTTCTGGGACCACATGCGTAGATGAGGCCATTATTTATGAGACACCTATCGAATTACCTGAGGAACTCGTTGGAAGGATAGCGTTCGCGGCAGCGTCGATATGCAACACGCTAAACGTGTTTCCAAGCGGAAACGCTGTGAACTCTGCTATGAGGTTGGCGGTCGAAACTTCGAGCAATTGCTTTGAGTTGTCACAATGGTTCTCTATCATACGCGCTATCATACTGCAATCACCAGTAAAACAAGTTTTGTGGATTACATATCACTTCAGTTTTGCACAAACTCATCATCCCACATCCTTCACCATCCCTTAGGGTCTGAAGGAGGCATTTCTGACTGTTCTCCCTCGCGAAAAAAGTCCTTCATCTTGTTCCCCTAGACCCTCCTCACCGAGTTTGTCTATACAGTTTTTCAGCACCCTGTATATAGTGCTACAAATATATAAAATCTTATCGATTAACGTGAAAATTGCTTTAAACGCAATTCAATTCGACGAAGCCGCGAGTAATAAATAATGCACAAATGAAACATTGATTACTCTGCCGAGTTGTTGATTATTATTGCAGCCTGAACTTTTTTTAGATAACTAGTAGATATCACTGTAAACGAGATTTCACGAACGAAGCAAGATATGACAAGACCACTGCGATTATCTTTTGAGAAAAATTGATGGTAAATAGTGAAAATGAAATTATTCAAAAGTGGCGGAGTATAACTGTTGTGCACGGAGTGTGCCTATAATTTGATTTGGAGCCCTTGTAGATGCGGTTATCCCTCAAATTAACACGCTGCCGTGCTTCGAACCGCTGTCAATCACGTCCGAGGGCTCCCTTTGCAATGCCACATCTCCAACAATGCGTACGTTCCGTCAGTTATTTTGTTATTGTAGAGAGCTCTTCAGCCCCCAACCCAAATAAACCAAATCAAATTAAACGCTAATTACTATACAAGCGTGACAACATCCTCGATTTACATGCCCACAGAAGAGTGAATTCGCACAGAAATGTATGCTTTATTATACTAAATTGAGTTAATCTGAAATATTATGAAACATAATGTGGATCTATTATTTATGCCAAATAGCCGTGAAAAATTTACTTACAGATTTACAAAAAAAGCTTTTCTGTTAATAAAATTATTAGCGGTTTGATTTTCCTGCAAATGGCGGTAGTTACTCTCACCGTTACTTTGGACTACTCTATTATTTAAAATCATTGGTCATAATTGCAATTGTTTACTATTGTGTAATATAACAATAGAATAATGCAAAGAAAGAAGAAATTTTAATTCTTATATACGGTACTGAAAGTATCGAACAAATTGTCGTAAGGTATAAAAAAATAAAACCCACGGTGGACTATTATTTTCTATTATGCGAATAACAGAGGATATTAATATCCTCTTGGACGCATATTTCTACTCGATCACCAAAAAGCATCTTGAATAGAAACATTTGGACAAACTTATGCGATGTCATTCCATTCGCGCGGAATCGCCGAATTGTGAAGCGGCAAACGCGTATTCCGCTCCGTGCGCATCCATAACGGAGAAGAAATGAGTATTCGAGGTACTCCGCAGACGGAAAACGGAACTAAGATCACGCGGGATTGCGTGAAGTCTACGTCGTGAATTCAATTTTCATTTGCTTAGGGACGACGATGTCTCTATCTCGCGTATTTGCGCGTAGAGGCGCGCGCGCATTCCTGCTCCGGTGTCTCCGGTTATATTACATTTTCAAACGAGAGACGCTTCTCATACGGCATTATCCGGTCGCTTGATGCCAACGTGTGGCATCGCGGTGCCGTAACGCGGAGGCAGGACGAACAGGAATGCGTATATCTGGAGCGAAGCAGAACTTCTCGTACAGCGACGTGGAATTGCATTACCGGCAACCGCCTTTCCTCGGTAGGTAGACGGGTGGGTAAGTAAGGTAAGTATGTACGTAAAATGTCACCGGTGTAGAAATACATATTTCCAGTTTCTCGCACAGCAATCGATACGAATTGCCCGCCCGATCGCGATCGCGAGTGAAAAATGCACGAGAGATCGTGGCATTCTACTGAAATTCAAAATCCCAAGAAGTTCTAATCTCATGAAATTTAGTTTTAGAAACCTGTGTTTTGCGTGTTTTTATTAAATTTTAAATTCACAGTTTCTATTGATAAAGTCTTGTTAACCCTACACTGAGAAAAAAATACTGTTGTTTCAATTAAATGTGGAATCACGGGGTGCCAAAAACATAAATAGTTGATTCAATTGTATAAATAGTTGATTCAATATTTGAATTATTAAAACAACTACACTATAGTTGAATCAACTATTTATACAATTGAATCAATTATTTATGTTTTTGGCCCCCCGTGATTCCACATTTAATTGAAGCAACAGTATTTTTTTCTCAGTGTAGCTCGCCACATTCCGGTCCAGTGGACCGCTGAATGTTTTTCGGTTTTCACATAATAACATAATTTTCTAGTTTCCTTATAATAAATTCACTTTAAAATCAAATCATTTTCTTGACCTGACATTATCATAAACATCTTATTCAGACTCTGTATTTCCAATTCCTACATTACAAGCTTAAAAATATTAATTAGAATGAAAACGGACAATGCACACGAACCAGAGTGCGGCGAATTAAAGATTCGAAAATGAGTGCTAAAAATCGTATATACATATGTCAGCATTTTAAGTTATATCTAGATGTATCGTATCTCCGAGTACACATTTTATGAAACATATGTATTATTTTGTTCATTAAACTAAATAATTTACACAAATGTTGTTGTGCTTGAAATTGAAAAAAAAGACTTGTTGCTAAAAACATATTCTGTTTCAAATCTTATTTTTTATACAGATCTTCTTGAAAAAGCGGATTTTTTAATTATCAATATATCATAAATTAAAATATCGAGTATTCAAATGTCGCAATTTACATAAGTTAATGTAAAAATCACTAATGCGCTTAAACCGAAGATCACCGCTGCAATTTTTATAGCTGTCATTTTACGTACACTGAGAAAAAAATGTCGTTAATTTGACTAAACTTGTTTAGTTGTAGTGATTTGTTTAATGCAAATATTAATATATTTAAATCAAATATACGTGAGTAATATCAAGAAATTCTGAATTTATTTCAATATAATATTTTTTGAATTAACAAATGTTAGCTTGACAGTCCGTGACCGCTGCATTTAGTTGAATCAAATAATATTTCTTTGAATCTACGATTTTTTTTTCTCAGTGTAGATATTCTTTACTGCTAAAATATTATGCGGCTGTACGCTTATATTGTCAATGCGATAACACAAACGAATACTCTTTAGGAGGTTAAAAGATTACTGATTGATCGAGATGTTATAGAACTTAACGACTTCAGTGCAAGCAACTGAAGAGTCTGATATCGTAAGTCGTAAGGGAATAGCACGACGGAAAGAGGCAACTTTATGTAACTCCGAGAACGCTTAATGAAGGAGATAGGCGGTGTAAAGTTTGACAAAGCTAACGATCGTTGAAGCCTGGTAATGAAGTTGAATGTTGCTCAATGTGTAAAAGAGGAGAATACCGTGCATATAAGAGGAAGTTATGAGAACGATGTTAGGGCGGAGAATAGTTTACAATAACAGAACCGCGCGAATGATTCGTCGTTTTGACGTAACTGCAGAAATGCAAGGCGTCTTTCACCCATAACAATCTCGTTTTAATGGAAAATAGAAATCTTGAGAAGGACAATCTAACTTCAATATCCTAAATTCAATATCTCATATTCTAAATTTAATTGGATAGAACGAATAGTGAGATTTGTATGCTATATTAATGCTATATTAATTAAATCTTTTAAATATAAAATTTTAGTATTCCATTAATACTATTATAATATCTAATTCGGAATTTTAGTATCAGTGTTATATAGTTTTTATAGTTAAATGTATATTTACTATTAGAGATATATTCATATCAACACGCACGCGCGGAAAATTCTAATTGAACTTGGAAAGTCAACCATTTCCGTACATACATAGTTTAATCATGTTGAGAAGGCTCTTGAGTGTCCATTGTGATATTAATCTCAGATTAGGTTAACATAAACCAGCTCTAGTCGAGCACGATTACCGAAAGGAGGATCTTGCTAGGTTTGCGAGCGTTTCAGTCAGCGTTGATTAACGTTGTCCGATGAGACGTCTGGCCTCGTACGTCAGCCACCTATATCGCAATCCCTTTTGCCGCAACTTGATCGTATTTATCGCATTCAGTGCTTCAAGGATGTAATACAGTGGTTTGTATGCATTTGCGGGCTCTATATCTATTTCGTATTGTTCCTCCATTCGCATTTATAAAATGCATTGAGAATCTATTATCGAACTTGCAACATGCTTTGCTGCACATGTCAACTTGTTTCTTGTTTTATTATTAGATTATTTCTGATACTGTTTATAATATTATTTATAATATTGTAATATCTAATATATTTTCATAAAAAATTTAAAAATTATTTATTAAAATTTAATCTGCTAAATATAAATTGAAAATTTTATAATAATTCTTGCTTGGCATTCGGTAAACGAGTCTATAGGAAATAAGGAAATAAGGAAATCTCAAATTTAACGATAATTTGACAGATTTGTTCAAGTAACCTTAATTATTCCTTAAATTATTAAAGAATTTCTTAAATTACATTAAAGCAATTATTAAAAGTATGAATAATCGTTTTCTGTGCCTGCCGAGGATCGCTCCAATTTCCTATCTATATTCAGTGGTTCGTTATCGTAAAATTGGTGTCCACGAGCTTGGCCCCATTCACGACCAACCGATAACCGTCCCTTCTATCGTCCTGAGGAAATAGGACAGTGACCTCGCATAGGGCACGAAACTGGCAACAGATATCCTATGTACTTATATGTGTTTTGCACCGCACGGTACTAAGCGACGTTGACAATCTACGACGACGTCTTCTGCGTCGCTCTGTCGAGTATCTGCTCCGCAATTCCGCAAACTCATTCGCAAACCCGCCACGCAAGTACCGTTCGATATACGTAACGAACCTGCAGTGCTCGTAGTGCCATGTAATCAAAAACAAACATCCGCGGGATTTAAAGATATTCCAGGGCAAGTAAGATGATTAAATTTAATGCGATAACGATTTTGACATGAAGTATCAAATCAGTTTTTTATATAATACGAATTCCATTTTATGCGTACAATAACATTATATATATGTATAATCTTTGATATTATATATATAAATTATGCGTATAATGATTATATCTTTTTACAAAAATAATTCACAAAAAACAAGCAAACTTATACTAATACTTATATTTGACCAAAGAGTTTTATAAAAAATTGTACGAATTAAATGCGTAATATTCTTCATTGTATTTCAAAATATGTATATAATCACAACTTAATTAAATTTTACTTGTTTATTTATTAGTGGCAAGAGTAACAAAAAAATGAGCTTTAAGAGTTGTTTTCAAAACGTTAATTTAAACATTCAAAAAGTTAATTTAAACGTGGTCAACGTGGTTAAAGTTTGTATAAAATTGTTAATTAAATGTTACATAACGTAAATTCATGCACAATTAGCCGCGTTTGAATCTCAAAAGCTCACTTTTTCCTTGTTACTCGTTAATTTCAAGTGGCAGTCTTTATAGTTAATTAAATTTATTTAGTTACGTTTCATCGGTGTAAACAAAGCAAGTAATTAACTTGATTATAAAAACATTTAAGCGCATACTAATATAAAATAAAATAATATTTAGATATTGATATTATATAATTATACATTTGGTACGCGCGGTATATTCGACAGATATATTTTCCGATTAATACAAGCGTCATGATATTTGACGTAGATTAACAGATTGCCAGAATAATATCTTTAAGATTATATATTAAATAAGATATTAAGATTATATGTGAAACATTATATATGTAATTACTTTCATTAACTTGCAATGCAACATCTTAAGATGCTTAAGATTTATGCTACATAAGCCGTTTGCAACGGTATTTTAGCTCTGTACACTGCGATTGTGTACTCGGCGATTGTTTACTTATTGGGTACGTCTTATTGTTAGTTACCATACAAAGCCGGGTCAGCGTCGTAATTTCAGCGACATAGCGTAAACCTATCTGCGACTTTGCGACAGGAGGACTATTACCGGGTGTGTCTAAGGATCGTGTACAATACAAGTCGTGCGATTGGGAACAAGTCTGTATAACTGAGTCGAGGGAAACTTGCGCAGAAACTTCGCGCGGCATTTATGGCCGGGCTCATCCTGATGTACTAGACCACGTATGTAAGTGCCCTCGGTAACGCGCTGAGATATTTGACGGCGATTAGTAAGGGCGCAATGGGTGACTTTGCGCGGCCTTAAGCCAATAATTCTCCACGACGCGTAGCAAGATCATAATTAAGCAAGATGTTAGAGGAAAATCTCTTCCTATTCCCACAGACGCACGCATCCGAACAGACATCACCCAAACGGAAAGATATTCAGACGTTGTTCTCGGATATTCACGAAAGAAATATATTTACGGGACAGTTACGCTTTTGTGTTCCGTTCTAACATGCATATCTTTCACGTATGTGTCTTAAAAAGTGCATTTGTCGGTCGGAAGAAATAAAATGGGGAACAAGCTTTCTTTCCTATCCGAAATATCAATCGTTCGCCCCGAACGTCGCGCGGTAGTTGCTTACCTAGATGCCGGTTTCCCACGCCATCCGGGATCGAAATTTCATCATGCGATCGTAAGAAAGTTGAAGACCCCCGTACCCGCGGATCGTCTGAGTGTTAAACTCGCCCGGGATGAAAAAGTTTTTACAACTTTGCGAGCACAACCGTTATGATCCCCCAGTCCGCGATGAGATTCACGAACGACTTTCGACACGTCGTCGCTCGATCGCGGATCAAATCCGGGAATCCGGGAATCCGCGGAGGAGATATCGCGGTAATGGAAATTTCGCTTCCCGAAATTTGCCTCGTTTCCATCGTAACCCCGCCCATCCGTCCCAGTTTACGCGTTGACTGGCACGAACATGCGTGGAAACGATTGACGCATATCTCTACGGCGCAAACGATATCGCGGTAAATCCTCGCGACTCGTCCTTTTTTTCTTAATCCCTAGCTTGATATCTTTCAGAGGTCAAACAGATCCCTACCAGCTTTACATAATCCTCTTATCGCGTATACAGCTTTAGAAATATCGTCTTGAGAGGATTATTTTGTATACTTCTAAACTAATCAGATTACGCCACGCAAGTAAATTGTGTCATAAGGGAATAATATTGTATTACAAATTGAAATGGAAAGGGTCAATGACCGAGCAGCAATATAGTTGTTAAATAATTAACTTATTAATTTGCATGTACAATATATAAATTGGTACGTTTCGACTTCACCGAGTCTTCTTCAGCCGTAACATTTAAAGACGTTTAACATTTCTACGCTCTTTGAAAGCTTACGTAACGCGTGAAAGTTGCCCGCTTCAATACAAAAATTGATGTTGATCACAATTTCGTATTTATAACGATCAAGGACTGTTACAACGCTTATGCGATGCGCGATGATTTCCGCGCAGCGACGACGCGCGTTAAGTTCGATCGGGCTCGAATCTCGAATACGTGCGCAGATGATGCCTGGCTCGTTCGTCGTTTCCGGCGGAACGGCCGACGCGGACGCGGAAATGGGCCGTGGGATTTCGCGTCGCGTAATCGGAAACAGCGCGGTCGCACGAGCGTGAGAGGCTCGTGGAAGGGAGAATCCGGGAATTCGACGTTGCGACGAGTAAGCGCGTATGCAAAGCAGGCGACGGTCCGCGGAGCTGAAGCTTAATGAAAAATCGATGCGCCCTGTTTCCGGAGCGCCAACCGTTATCCGAGAGAGAGGGAGAGAGAGGAGGAGGAGGATGGGCGCGGACCACCGGCGGATACGGGACCACCTGGTGTAAGAGTTCGCGGGCGTCGCGTCGGTGCCGCGACCCCGTAACCAGACCAGAGTGGATGGCCCCTCGTGCAGATAAAAATCCTACGACTATGCAAATTCCTCCCGTGTTAGAATCCCGCGTAGGATTAACACGACCCAAGACCGCATCGTCGTCGGAAGAACGTGGCACGGAACTCGTTCTTATATTCCGCTCCTTTGTCGCGCGGCCAAGCTCGCTGCTTCAGTGGAACGCTCCACGAGCATTCGCGAATTCAGGGTTTCATTGGACCCTCGTATCTAATGAGAGAATTAAACTGCAGAAAGTAAGAATTACCGCGGATTGTTAAACCCCTCAGTCCTGCAAACGCTTTTGAAGTTTGTTTATTTCGAATGTTTTATTATTTTTAATTACATATATTTAATGTTAATAGTGTATTGTTCGAGATGTAAATTTAAATCGATGTGAGATAGTACCAAGTAAAATTGACTTTTAATAATAGAACATTTAAAAAATAAAACAGTAAAAATGAGACAAGGCTTCGATAAGTAAAGTTTTGTTAAATCTAGTCTTAACAAGTCAGAAAATTCTTTTTCAAAAGGAAAATAATTGCGTGTTATTTACTTGATAATCACTTTATGCTCACGTGCTGATAACATTAACTGTTAAATTAATTAATACACCCCGAGCGCGCAGTGTGAGATGTTAATACTCCACGGCTAAATTATATCTTTTTGCCATAAGCGTTCGTTTATTTCGATGACGTTTATTACCAGGGTGCAACGAAGGATGCATTTATTTGCGGCTATTATCCGGCGCGCAACAAATAGCACTTTATTTGCAAGAAAACGACGCGGTGACGTCTCGGGACATTTATTAATGACTCGCCGTGTCGTCAACCGCTTGTCGCGAATATTCATTCGCAAAGTTGTATTGTAAGATTTTCTCTTTCCCGCTAACAATCCGATTAACGTCTCCTCTCGCGTCCTCCCTCCGACATCCTTATGCAAGCGTAATTTATTGTTCTCTACAAATGCTACGCGGAGCAAGAACCGACCGCGATGAAACTTTCTTTCTACTGTTTTAGAGACAAAAATCTTCACCGCTGTGTCTAATGGAATTACATAAAATTAATCATGCTCGTCGTATGAAAGCTCGAGCATGAGGTACGATCTTGTTCCTTATAAGTCTTCCATGAATAGTGAAAGATACGAATCAGTCATATTAAATTACACTCGAAAGAACGAACGATTCCGTGATTAATCCAAGACGAAACAGAATAATAAGAATAAAATTTATAAAAGTGTTTTCTAAAAAAATTCCATTATTTTTATCGTCCCTGTCGCGATCTGAAATTTCAATTTAAGTTAAATAGCCGTGTATTTTGGTATGCAGATGAACGTATTCGAAGGATTGTGCCGCAAAGTTACTTGGGAAGTTATGTACCTTTCCTTTTCTGCTAGCGTTTCTTAGATTTTTACCATTAAAAAAAAAGATAAAAAATTATTCGTTAGAAAATTTAATTCTTGACAGATTATTGGTATTTCGATCGTATATAGCATTATACAGTCAGGGATTGACTTCTTTTCCATGGATTAAGTAGTTCCTCAGAAACAATGAATAATTTGTAATCGATTTGCTATAATCGATCAAGATTATGTCAAATAATTTTCTATTACTGTAAAAAATTATTATCTATATTATTATATACATAATTTATACAATAAATAATTTTTCCATACATGAATAATTTTTTATATCTATTTTTATTAAACAATATTTTATTTAATTATTGCTATTAAATTGTTTATATTATGAAAATAGTTCTTTTATTTTAAATAGTATTATTAAAACAACATATTGCATTGGTGTACATTTATATATGTTTAAAAAATGTATATAGACTCCCATAATTTTTGTAATAAACGCCATACTGATTTTATTACATTACCTTTACATGCAGAATGTAAAGATTTGATGTACCTATTGAAAGCTATATTCTTACACAAAACTGTTTGAGTTTTTTTTTTAACAGAGGAGGAAGTATTATCCCATCAAAAACGTTCAACGCCGTAGTAATTTTTAAGAGACCGTCCTTTATTGAAAATTATTCGCGAGTGCTAGCCTAAAAATAGAAAATTCCCGGTTTGGCAAGAATTCGTGAGAAGATGGCGGGAGTTAATAGAATTCCTGTAATACCGAGGATGATGCAGTCCTGTGTAATCCCGTAATGTGTCACCCTGTCGAACATTTCACACGCTTTGACAAAACGTTCCGATATTCCAATAGCGGTACTTCAATTTGTAATCAGCTATTACCTATTAATAAAACGATGTAAACGTTCCTTTACCAGTTATTCTGTTTCATAAATCCATTAACTGATTAACTTAATCAGCCTATCAATACAATATTCTTTTTAGTTCTTTTACGGTTTAGTTAAGAAAATAATAAAAACATTATAAATTTGACAAAACAAACGAGACTATTTTTACGCATTATTATTTATTAATCTATTTTCATTTCTTGTGTAAAAATATATATAGATGTAAATATAAAATACTAAAAAATACCCAGATATAAAAAATTTCTTCAAAAAAGTTTTTTATATTTATTGTAGATAAGGGATTACCTTTTCTAAACTTATACTTTATAAAAATAATAAACACCCTTTCAGTATTCTATATACAGCAATTGCATGATACATATTTATGCATGACACAATCATAAATGCTGAAATAAAATATTATATTTTTGTTGATGGAAGAATATTGAATGTGTTCAAATTGAAAGTAATTTGGAAGTTGAAATAAAACTGTAATGAAACGTAACGTAACTTGCCCGTGAGATTCGGCAGAAAATGTATATTGCGCACGAGGAACTCGATTACTATTTCCACTTTAAAAGAGTTTAATCGTTTGACGTGGGTCAAGTTGAAATTGAATCAAACGTATCGATATTCGCGTGACCAACGATATTCGAGCACATTTGTTTACCGATACTCCTCGATATTTCTGTTGCGATACTTGTCGCAGATAAATGAGAGAAGCACACGCGTATATAGTTTTGTTGAACAACAGCTGGAAACAATACGAGATATTGAACTCGAATGTTTTATACTGAGCTACTAGTTGACAAAAGCGTAGTAAATCTTGAATCTTTGTGTAACGGAATAGTCGTATCATAGATTTCAGATTTTTGTCCAATAAAATAATAATTTCTTTACGTATTTATATAGCTTCAATTTGTGTATTTAAATTGAACGTGTAATTTAGAACAATAATTATTTAAAAATAATTCAAGAAAGATTTATTTTAAGTTTACAAATTACTCCAATATATATTTATTATTATTATTTTTAATAAAGCCATAATATTTTTTAATAAAGTTTCGCAATCTTATAAAATCATATAAAATTTTGTAATTTTATAACGCGTGTACTACTACGGCATACTGTTGAAAACTTTTATACCTACAAACATTTATCTATTTTGTGAAGAAATAGAATTTCTCTAAGGCTGATAAGATAATAAACGGATAACATGATAAGCTACGGTATCAGTTAACTTGGTATCACTCTACACAGTATAATTTGAAATTCACGGTTATTTCTGTACGATTCTCTCGCTTCGAGTAGAAAGTGCGGACTCTGCGGCGGAGAATAATAGCATAATTGTAACATTTTTATTCGAGCTATTGTAATTAATTTGATTAGAAGGGAGGATGGCGAAAAGGCTTATGTAAGAAGAGGATGACGAAGAAGGAAGGAAGGAGAAGAAACGGTCGTACGAGCGCGAGAGGATTTCCGCGGCGGCGCGTCGCTAATTTTATTAAAAGTAGTAAAACGCAGGGTACGAAATTATAGCTCCGAAACTCGCTTCCTTAATTGAGGAAAAAGTTTGGATCGCGCCGCAGCGAGTTCCATAAACGGTGCGACGCCGCCCATCGCTGGAGCCAGCCGGTGCGATCGATTTACCGTATACCGGCGAAACTTTCGTCTATCAACCGAAAGTGGCGGTTTCGTCGGGCCTGCCTCTCGTTGTGCTTTGTGAAAATTCAAAATTAACCAAGCCAAAATGAGATACTGAACACGCGCGATCTCCGCCCGCTCCCCCGATGAACGCTTACATTGTAGATCGTCGTAATTTGTTATAGATTGGATAGATTAATGAGATAGTTAAAGCGCGACAAACTGATATCGTTTTGACAGTAGCGCTTTAAAAGAAGTGTTTCAAACGAGAGATTGGTTTATTTAGTGGAGCATGTTTAATGGCTGTAATATTTTTGTCACGTGTGCTGCCATTTTTCGAGATTGCAAGAATTATTTTTTTCAAATGAAAACTCATTTCTCTTTTGTAGTAAAATCCACAGTCTGTGCAAGAGATAATAATATAATTCTCACGAAAATGGTAAACGTTTCAATAATAGGTACATATCTATTCCAATATAATATATTAACGGCATTTGATATTGCAAAATAATGGTAATTACCCGTTGTAATTTGTTTCACCTCAGGCGATCGGGTATGAACGGTTGATAGCTTCATTTGCTTGTGATAATTAATTCTGTATAATTTAGGGCAGCGCCCTAAGTCTGCTAGCGATTAAGCAGCATGTCGGAGCGCGTACACAATTAGGGGGAACGAGGGGTCCCTACCGATATAATATGATATAATGCGAATGATAACATCGTTCGGAACTCTTAAGTGCTTCCCTATGAGTATCTTACACTGTAGTTTGGTGTCCCGACTTAGGCAGATTCTCTTAACCGGCTTTGCAAGAGAATCTCTTAGTACATTGCAAATAGCCTCCGTCACGATAGTTTTTTTATTGTTTATTAAATACTTACTACAATACAACAAATATGATATATTGCACGCTCTCTCTTTTTGTCTTTAAAAAAAAATTCCAATTTTTTTTGTATATACAAATAAATTTTCCATTCAAATATTTTAAACATCATTCTTTATGTTATTAAGAATGCAATACGTCCAATTAAAGAGATAAAACAAAAGGTTATATATAATCAAAACAAAAGTTACTAATTCATACAAATTTTACTGTCATACGTTTGCGATTGTATTTAAAAATGTAAAAAAATGATTAATTAAACAAACATTCTTGTAAAAATTTACAAGATGTGCAGGACACACGTGTTGTGCGTGCGTGCGTGCGTGCGTGCGTGCGTGTGTGTGTGTGTGTGTGTGTGTGTGTGTGTGTGTGTGTGTGTGTGTGTGTGTGTGTGTGTGTGCGTGCGTGCGTGTGTGCGTGCGTGCGTGTGTGCGTGCGTGCGTGCGTGCGTGCGTGCGTGCGTGCGTGCGTGCATGCGTGCGTGCGTGCGTGCGTGCGTGTGCGTGTGTGTGTGCGCGCGCGCGCGCAGAAATTATGTTCGGGCGTGCACTGAATTTGCGCGCCGAACGAACTGCCGGGCTCATTCAGAGAGAACGCGGGATGTCTCTTGCCGCGTCGTGTGTTGTGTGCGCGAAGGTCGCCGTTTGAATTCGGCGACCGTGACTCCTGTTCCGACTCGCAACCGAAAGTGTAGGCGAAAAAGTACCAAGCACCAAGTTTAACAACCACTGCGTTTATTAACTAAATAACAGTATAGATCGGTCCAATACAATTTGAATATCGAGGTGGAAAGAACCCATCGACTTCGAGGCCGTGTGCTTGAAGAGCTCCAGCGGAGTTGTCGATGCTATCCGCTCACGCTTCGGGCGGATGCACTTGTCGCATATGCGCGCGGCGATCTGACTCGTTCGCGAGAGGCTGAGGTGGCTTGCGTGAAGAATCGCGTATCGCGCAATGCGTTGGACACGGGCTTGATCTTGGAGTCGTAACGTCGGAACTCGAGAAGCTTACAATGGGCGAGCGACCTTTAGCACGGAATCCTGACGACTGATCCAATGACGCGCGCGCGCGCGTGTGTGTGGTATATTTTGTACATTTCACATATAATTTTTTTAGTGCAATCAAAAATAATATTATGTAAAATTAATTAAAGATGCCTATTTATACGCTATGAATTTTGATGGACGCCCTTCTACGACATTGGATTTCCTTAACGAAGAAACATTCGTAATGTAAGATTAAGCGAGTCGTTTTATATACCGCGAACGGGAAACCACTTCCGACTTTTTCTTAGTTATACTGTACCAGCGAGGGCCATATCCGAGAATTTCAAGTAGATTTACTAAATAACGAGGATCTCCTTCTTAACGAACTTCGCTGGCTCGTAAATTTATTTTAATTTTAAGGACGGCAAAACGGCGCGTAGACTTACTATACTTTAAAGAAGAGAAAAATAGCGGAAGTTACCGGGAAAATAGTCAGCTATTCTAAGACTTGCGTGAGAGATGGGAGGGACGGGAAGAATTACGTTAAATAATGAGAAATAAAAGAAAGTCCACTCATCGTAAGGGTCATCGTGGTTTCTTTGTTAAATCGTCCTGACTAAACAGACACTTTTGTTAATCAAACAACTTCATAATACGGAAACATGAGCATGCTGTCTCATGTTTCCCTTTTCCGTACATTCAATTTTAATGTACGTTTTAAGAAAAATTCATGCGTTTATATTGTAAACCATGAGATAAAAGTTTTATAATTATTATCACATCACACGTCACAATTTTTAATTGTTGACTTTTAAAGATAAAAGTATTTAAATGTTTTTCTTGAAGCTTCTTCTATTATCATAATATTAAAATTTTTAATGACTTATAACGTTTTTAAACTATCGATATTTTAATGCAAAAGCCAATACTTTCTTTAATTTTGTCGACCATAAAAATATGTATGGTAAATTTTAGCGAATCTAAAATAATATTTTACAGAGCCGCTCCATCGCTTTCGCAAAATATCTTCGCTATTATTTGCGTTCGTATTTTTTCGCGTCTGCGAAATAGGTACGTTTAATTGCTCGCATATAAGCCCGCGCAAAACACAATCCGATTCATCCCGTCGCGAAAGCCCCGCGGACAGAAAAACGCGCGGTGAAAGGAACGGACGGAAATTGCGGCGACCCGTAAGTATTCATAACGTTCGCCTAGCTTTTTGCACACCGTTACATGCGCATTTTATTGGACGCATCGTGATTTAGGTATTGGACGTTATTATCTCCGTTTTTAAAATTCAAATATTATGAAACAATTGCCCAGTTTCCTTCGCGAGATATTGTATAGTAAGTGAGATAAGAATAAATTCCGCGTAAAAAAAATATTATACGAAAGTAAACAGTAAACACACGTACAAGCTGATATTTTCGTAATATTTTCTTATTAATTATTATAAGAATACTTGGCAGCTGCTTTCATAAAATTTTATTACTTAATTCTATATTTCCTCCGTTCTTGCTACTTCGTCATTCAGCTTTTTTGTTACTCAAATAAAATGATATAGTCAGTGTCCTAAACTGATTTACTAACTATTGTCACT
Organism: Temnothorax unifasciatus; assembly: GCA_030770225.1. Taxonomy (NCBI): domain Eukaryota; kingdom Metazoa; phylum Arthropoda; class Insecta; order Hymenoptera; family Formicidae; genus Temnothorax; species Temnothorax unifasciatus. The sequence goes on along the minus strand of JASTWK010000522.1, from coordinate 9,475 downwards.
TCAGAAAGTACTGCAAGGGATGAAAATATCCGAGTTGGACAGGCACAATGCGATTTTCAAGAAGTGAAAGAGCTAATTATTTTGCGAATTACACGGGTGAGAGAGAACATTTACGAGCGCACTACGGCAGCAGCGGTGGTGCCGTTGTTATAATTGAAAAGCTCAAAACCATAATTACGGCGGCGCACTTTCGAGGCAGGCAGCGACCCTTATGCACGTTCCGTAATTGCATGAAAAGCTAACGCACTCTTGCCACGGTCCGAGCGAGTAAGTTCCTCGCCAACATTTCGCAAGCTGGCCGAGAAGAAAAGAGAGAGAGAGAGAGAGCGGCCAGCATTCTGAGCTGGCCTTAACAAGACGCGCTACGTGTTCTGATTAAATCGGTTACGACGTTTGCACGGTGTGACATTTAATGCATACGATTAGAAGATCCACCACGGATATACGCAAATCTAACATCTAGCGCAAATCGCCATAGGTTTGTAGATTCACAAATGTATACACGTCAAATTATAATTATTAGACAAAATATTGGTACGCTTTATTGCAAGGATCACCTTAATTTATATACATTAAGAAAATCTATTAAAGAGTATACATATGTATAGAGAAAGGAATTCTACAGAATTTTAAGAATTTGTAAATAAATTTTTATACGTGTTATCTACTTTTGTAGGAAATAGAACAACTTATTTCATATATAATATCACAAACTGTTTATTCTAATATGTCACGCAATTTTAAACTATCTCACGTAATTATGTAAATTTTTTTAAGCTTCCATAGAGTATGGATGCACAAGAGAGGTAGTGTTCTTAATTTTGTAATATTTTTAGATATTTCTAAAATTCATCATATTCTAACATGATGTGATACTTTGAAAATATGGTATTATAAATTACATGACAGTTGGGTTGTTATATCATTGTTCTAACATATTTAATTTATCACCAATTAAATATTAAAGTAGAAAATAGTAATTTTAAATACAAACAATTCTGTAATCTTAAATGCCTTAGAATGTGCTTTTAGTATGTGAGAAATAAGATCCTGTGTCCAGAAAAAGAAATGTTTAATACACATGTTCCTGTGTAGTGTCTCGATTCTCACGATGTCGCCCCTGCGCGCCCTTATTGTGACCGTGTTGTTTCTCACTTTTCACCAAGCGTGTACGAAATAGCTACCTTAGGTTCAGAAAAATAAAAAGCGTTTTGCCAACGCGAGAAGCGACTACATTATTCATGACTGTCGTTGCCGCACAATTCGCGATTCTATCCCTTTTTTATCCTGCGTCCTAGCTCTGTGGTTGCTGCCGATTTCTCATTGCCGTTCGCCGTGTATCTAGTATCTGTTGACGCACCGAAACGTGATCGGAAATCACATCGCGGGAAGACAACACGTCGTTATGTTCAAACCACATTCGGCGAGAACGCGGTTTGCACCTGTATTGTTTGCACGACTGCTAATGAGCGCGTGCCACCTGGCTATCGTGTATAATTACTCACGGGATTGGTCGTGTTTAATCGTCATTCGTAAATCGACGACCTGTTTATGAAGGCTGGAATAATCTACCGATAACTATTAGCCGATATTCAGAACTATTGGAAAATTAGCGTTAATGAATCAAGGGATTTCGATGGTAGGCAGAACGTCGCTTTTGTAATTTCAAGAGACCGAAGCATCGAAATTACTTGTGTACGTATCCTTTTATAATATTAATTAATTACAAAACCGCAGGAAATCTTTCAAGAAATTATTTTCATTCAGTTAAACAAAATTATACTTGTTTAGGAGTATTATTTAGAATAGGTTTTGGTTTTTTGACTTTATATTCTTTGATCAAACTGACATTTTAATTAGCATCTTATTTTCTGCATTAAATAGTTTTCTTTTTTTGTTCGCTCAAAAACCAAACTCTCTTTATAAATATATGCGACAGGATATGAATTTACAATCTATGTTTATACAGCTGTAAATACAGCTAATTAAATTAAACAAAAAAATAGTTCACGCGCACAAAATGTTTTAAATATAAAATATATCATAAGCATAATAAAGAAGCCGTGATACAATAATAATGAAGACAAATAACAAATTAATTTAATATCGCTCATAATGCCATGAACTGAACAGAATCTGTCAACTGACAATGCAGGGTAGACATTTTTCCCATTTCAGGCTAAAAGACACCACTGCTAATGAAGAAATTACGTTTGATCAACGCTCCGCTCATTAGTGTCTGAGAAAAAATTGGGTCGATACGTTCTTATTGTCGTGAAAGAGATCGTGGCAAGCTATTTAATTTGAATCCAGGTCTTGAAGCAACTTTTAATAATTTTATATATTTTTAAAATTACATTTCCTTTTCACACTTTATCATATATATTTTTTAATATATGAATTTTTTTATATAAAGAGGATAAAAAGAGTATTACTACAAATAAGACTTTATCTAATTTGTATATTTTATTAATCTTTTATATTAAGATTTTTTCATTACCTGACAACTTATCATAACAATATTGTCATTATTGTATCACATTATAACAGAAACCATCAAAAGATTACATTATTTTTTTATATTTGAAAAAGTTGTTATATTTGTAACAGATGGCATATTACAATCCTCTTTTTCCCCTCGGTAACAGAGATGCCATTTTTATTATTGAAATTTATTCTTGAGCTAACGTTTTTGGGCTCAACTTCTGTATTTTTTCCAACCTATTTACCGTTTATGTATCCAGAATTCTTCCATAAAAACGTCGGCTCTCTTATAAGATTCTTTTCTTTTCTTTTGTTTAAGTTAGGCGTGAATTAAACATGGTCAATACATACATACATGCCGTTTCAAGGACTGGAGATAATGGAGAGTTAACGACGCGCGTCGCACGCGAGTGTCTCTCGATTCCCCTCGTTCCAAACTTTCGAAATCACGTACCACGGCATTCGCAAACGCTTCTCGCGCACTATACTTTCTCGAAAGTTGGTGCAACAATGTGAAAGAAGAAACCTTTAAAGTTACGGCAAAATTAGAGCGGACCGTGTTCTATCTCGGCACCGTCGCGTCGCCGCGCAGCTTGTGGTTACTCCGGTTACTCCTACGGCCCCGGCGCGGAACTTTTCGTTTCATCCCGGTGATTTTTGGGAAATTGGCTTAGCGAAAGCGAAACGAGCGGGACAACGCTACCGCTTGCGCGCGGCGAGTTGCTTCACCCCCCGGTGGGTAGTTATGGGAACCTCCCTCGGACATACGCCGTCGCCGTAAGCGTAAAATATCACGAAGCGTCTCTTATACTTTCGCAAGGGTATTCCGGTATATTCTCATTTTCGCGCTAGCGCTGAGGAACGTTCAACTTTGCAAGATTCTTTTCGTTCACGCAAGTTACACGATAATCGATTAATAATATATACGAAGTGTATATTTGTGTGTGTGTGTGTGTGTGTGTGTGTGTGTGTGTGTGTGCGTGTGTGTGTGTGTGTGCGCGTGCGTGCGTGTGTGTGTGTGTGTGTGTGTGTGTGTGTGTGTGTGTGTGTGTGTGTGTGTGTGTGTGTGTGTGTGTGTGTGTGTGTGTGTGTGTGTGTGTGTGTGTGTGTGTGTGTGTGTGTGTGTGTGTGTGTGTGTGTGTGTGCGGCACGTAATATAACACAAACTATATTACGTGTGCACACGAAATCTTCAATTTCGTTAGAAAAATATTAATCTATCGTATTTTTATTCCTGGAAAAAATTATTCGAATCTATATAAATTGCAAATTAATATATAACCGTTTTTTTATGATTATGAACAAAGTTTAATGCTAATTAATGCTAATTTTCATAAAATTATTTTATAAAAATTATATAATTTTAAATATAATACACTCACTGTAAATTTCCAAGTTAAGATTATAAAGTCTTAATTCTTTTAAGGCCCTAAACATTATTTAACAAATTATAGATATATAAGTTAATAGATATTTTTAAAATCTTGAGATTCTAAATAAATACATTCGTCACATAAATGTAAACTGAGAATAAAATTTTGCTACAGTCATTGCATTTTCAAAGTTTATTCGTGAAAATCGACATTTTCACTGAAGTAAAGAAATATTTTGTTCCATTTGGCTTACTTGGCAAAGTGTATTTTCCCTACCTTAGCAAAAACATGGAAAGAACTGGGGAAAATCTCTATTCGCAAAGATTATCGCGCAATGCATACCGAGCATGGACCGAGCTCAACGACTGTCTCTGCTGAAACTACCGTGCTACTGTTTACCGCTATCGCCTCGTGTGCTTTTTTCCAACGAGTCGCAGTGGAGCGACGAGCCTAATCGAATGCGCGCATCCTCGTTAACCCCCGTTCCAACTAAAGTTGCACGATGGAGAACGACGGGCTGTATTACCTAAAATTCCGAAATAACCAGGCAAAATCGTAAAATTGTATTGCCAACAACCGCGCTGCCAAAGGCTGCAATGGCAAAGGTACGAAGCGAACAAAGGCGAACCGCATTCACCGATGTTTTTCCGTTGTATCATAAAAAGACGTGAGGCGAGACCGTCCAAACAGCCATGCGCTCTTTCTATTTGTCGAACGAAGAGGTTCATCGCCCCGGGGGCGAACGAAACCTAAACAACAAGAAGAACACGAGACCTGACGTGAATTTCCAGCATTTAATTTATCCCGCTATTGCGTCCGACGTCGCAGACAACCGTTTATCAGTACTACTTCTTCTCTCGTCTTTCTTTCTTTCGAGCGACTGTGAAGTAATTGCATCGCTAACCAAATAAATGGTCAATACATATACAACACATATCACTCACTTTACATATCACACTCACAACAACGATATAATTCAAAAATTGTCATTTTTAAGTTTTTTGCAAAAAATAGTGAGAATTTAATACACTAAATGAAGAGTCAATATATATGGAGCTAAATATTCTTATTCCTCTTCAGTCAGTTATTAATTTAAAATGTTCATCAAACTTATTTTCTGGAAATCTGTGTTTTTTGAGTTATGCGTCATTGCTGCAGCAAATGAGCGATATGTATAATATTGGCAACAAATTTGTTATTAGTATTTGTAATATTCATAATTTATGCATAGCAGATTGAAATATCTCCATATTTTTTTCATTCCGATCAGCACTATATAAAGTTATTTTTACTGTATTTTATTTATATATTTACTGTATTTTATTTATTTTTTTATTTAATTTTTTGTTTTATCATTGAAATCGTGTGTTCCTTACTTTTGACAATTCGAATACTTTAAATAAAATTCGTAATTAGATTTTTGATTAGACTTTTAAATCATTCAAATATATCTAATGCAGTTTTATTTATCTGAAGCGAAAATTACAAAATTTTATTCGCATTTAATATTCAAAATGTTTTGGCTATAGATAAATTGATTGTCTTTTTTATTTGAATCTTTAAATTACTTAAAGTATTCGAATTTCTCATTCAATTTGCGATCTAGATATTTAATTATATCAAAATATTAATATCTGAAATCCGTCATATTTCTAATGTTACTCTACATTATTATTCGTAAAGCTCAAATCTTGCGTAATTCGCATTATGTTCCCATTATACGTCATTGTTAACAAAGCTTGAATCTCGTGTTCGCCATTATAGCGTAATACACCTATTGTTAACAAAGTTTGAGCTACACGTCCGACAGAATGCTCGTTACTCTTGCACTGTGCGATTTCGCCACTGATTTACAGGAGAAGATAAATTTTTTTGAATGACCCAACGCTAGCGAATTCGAGCGTCGCCGAATGCGCGCGGGGCGAATGTGCCCAGCCAGCTAGCTCGACCGTAGCGATCGGCATGTCCCAAGGAGATTTGTTAACTTCTGGCAAACAGAAGTTTATCAATAAAATTGCTTTCACGGTGTAATACGGTGCTGGAGCACCGCCAAATTCGGCTATCCGGCTACTCTGTGCGCTTTACGGCGGTTCACACGCTCGCACACATTTGCGGCTTGACCGATGCGCCTGCATGCGACTCCAGTGTGCATATTTAGAATGCACCGTTCGCTTTAATCATTTAGTAACTCGACATGGTAATTACGTTGGCCCTGGTTAATTCCATGCGCAAATATCCGCCGAGTTATTATTTTGTGCTGGACGTTATTAATTTCCGGCTGCATATATAGTTAAACGAACTAACTGCAGGCTTGTATTGTATAATATATATCATGCAGAGTTATTTTCATATTGAACCCTATAACTTTCTCAACGTAGTAAAGAAATTCATGGCCTACTTTCTGGATCAAGTAACAACTTTTTATATATCACCATGTCTTTCGAATAAGATATGAGAAATAGAAAGTTAAATTAAAAAATGACATAAAGTAATAAAATAATTGAATGTAATATTTGAGAAATAATATCTGAATATTTAGATATTGAGATACTTCTTTTATTTATTATTACTATTTATATGCTAATGTTTTATCATTTTTTAAAGAAATACCAGTATTGTACCATATTCCATCTACATTGCAATGTCTCAATACATAGAGTAAAAAAGATTTACGAATCATATTATTTTGCACATTATTTTCTACTATTAAAGTACAACAGTATAATACAATAGTAGAACATTTTGTACATATATATTATATATAATACATATTTTTATACAAAGAAACATTTAATATTAATTTTATGAATAAAAGAATAATTATTTTCACTCATTATAATTTAGATTAAGAATTTAAATACTAATTTAGATCATTAACTAATTTTATTCATGTATAACTTATACGTAAGAATTTAGGTAAACACTTATATTTTTTAAAGACGTTCGAGTATCTAAATATTCAGATATTATTTCTCAAATATTACATTCAATTTTTAAATGTAACTTTTAAAAAACATGAATGATTTGCGCGAGCGACCGCCATTAAAACATTACGTTGCAAAGTGCGTATTCGAATAAAGTAAAACTTTTAGCATGCTAAATCTAACTTCAATTCACGAACGCGATGCACTAGACGTGCCGAAACTGCAAGTAACAAGATTGAACGTTAGAGAGGTTTCGCCTCACCTGAGATAAGGATGTTAGGGCGCTCTAGTATTGGAGAACGGGATCGTCACATCGAGGAATTAACTGACAGCTCTGTTCGAGCATTGGTGAGAGTGAAGCTTCACGCGAACAACAACAACGTTGAATCCTCAATCGTGTAAACGCAGTTTATTTCGCACATCAAGCAAGTCATACGAACTTTCGAGGCAGTTATGCGCGGTTTGGCATGCCATATATGTATAGATACGTTAACACAAAGTTTCCCGCCAACATAGTGGCCACTTGCTCGCATAGCACAAGCTATTACCTTAAACTATTTGACTTTTATTGATATCACTAACTGAAGTGATATCTAGTTTTTTCTAATTTCTTAGTTTTAATGTTCTGATTTATACGCTATTAATAAAGAAGCAATATTTCAACACGTTTTTTTCATTTCTTTAATTAGAGTGAGAGAAAATTTTCTTGTAATAAAAATATATTGTGGTAAAATCTTTGTGATTTTGGATTTTTTAATTGCATATTATTTAAACTAAATTTTGAAGAAGCTAGAAAGTTTATCATGTTCATATTTCTTATTCTAAATGTATATGCGGGTGTGAACATTTGTTAAACTTTAAAATTACTTTTGCAATATTTTACTTAGATATGCGTGGTATGATAAAAAAAAATAATAATAAAGGCAGATATAATACTAATCGACAATACTTTCAATTCTAAATAAAACAAAATTTTAAAAATCGCGTCACACTGATGGACGCTGAGTAACGATAAAAATAGCCGATCTTCAGGAGAAAATTTCTGAAGCGAGCAAAGGATGACCGGAATCTCATGTGATTCGACGAGTATTTTCGATTCAATTATGAAACTCACCTCGTTTCGAGGCGTGGAAACTATCCTGTGGCTGTATCACCTCGACCTGGGCGCTGAGGCGAGACTTGGGTAGGATGTCTCGGTTGGCGTTGATCTTCTCCGCGGCGTAGCGAAAGGCCACTTCCTGCTTGTCGTCCGACGGATGAAACAGCCCGCCTGGGAAATCACGCATCCATATTAAAGGGTGCTACTTTGACGAGATCCACGCGCGTGCACTTCTCCTTATTTTCCGTCCACGACCGCCATCACAAGATATCTTTATCCAACCTTCTATCTATCTGCTTCTCCGTGTCCACCGGCGCGCGATAAAGATTTATGGTCTATTTACACCTTCGCGAGATGATCCCGACTAGAGCCGTGTTTCGTGTGACTTCACTGCTTAATGTATTTTATGCGCATGTGTTTACATGTTATATCTATTCAGCGTTTTTGAAATAATTCTGACGTCTTTGGCCTACCCATATAGGAATTGCCCGTAGTGGCAAGGAAGCCAAGGCTTGGCCGAAGCTATGGCGCTCAATCATTGGCCAAGAATCTATCAGCCAATACTGGCCCATCATTGGCAATTTACTGGTTGTTGAATAGTCAGGCGTTACAACGAAGGCCGACGTAGGGCAGTCAACTGTCGGCCAGAGTTCTGTCAGCCAGTACTCGACCAATAATGGCAAATAACTGACTGCCTATCTATATAGAATAGCTAGGCGTTGTGACGAAGCCCTACGCTTGGCCAACGTAAGGCAGCCAACTGTCGGCCAGAGTTCTGTCAGCCAGTACTCGACCAACAGTGGTAAATAACTGACTGCCTACCTATAGAATAGCCAGGCGTTGTGACGAAGCCCTACGGTTGGCCAATGGTTGGCACCCGCACATCGGCCAATATTCTGTCAGACAGTACTGAACCATCACTAGCAAATGACTATGCTAATGTCGAATCATCCGATAGATGGCATTTGATAGGATCCGTTTCTCCTGTTTAAAATACGACCAACGATAGTATAAGAATGATGTAGAAATGACGGAACTGCACAACTTATATCAGTTGTATCGTGGAGTCCACTTTTATAATAAAATGTGACACACTTTTGGATTAATGTTAACTTTAATGTAATATTATTTTTGAAGACTAATAATAATTAAATAAACAATATATATATATATATATATATATATATATATATATAACGTATGTATTTTATAACAAAACTCGTTTCTTAATTAATTATCAACCAGTCTGAAATCTGGCAATCAGTATTGGCGCAGTACTGAGCCGATAGTAAATCCTATACTGGGGCAGTACAAGTAGACAACGGCTGGGCCAGTACTGTCTGCCAGTATTGGACCGGAGTTATCATCCATGGTTGCACCAGTATTGGTTCAGTAGGGTTACCAGTACTGTGCCAGTATACTAACTGTGGGAAACAGTACTGGCTTAGTACTGGGCCGGTCATAAAATCCTATATGGGTAATTAAAAAGAAAATGCTTTAATATTTAAATTTAAATATAATACATTTAAATATAATAAAAAATTGCATTATTTTGAAAAAGTTATATTAAGTTCGAGTATTTTCTTATTTGTGAA
>JASTWK010000521.1:0-124851 GCA_030770225.1 Temnothorax unifasciatus | reverse complement strand
CCCGTGAAATCACGATCCGCCGCAGGCCGGACACTTAGGTGTGGAAAAGACCTTCCGTCGTATCGCGATAAGATATTATTGGCCGCGGATGTTTAGGGATGTCGCGAGGTACGTGCGCCGGTGCGATACTTGTCAGAGGACAAAAGTGGAACAAGACGTTCCCGCGGGGTTAATGGGTCAACGAATAGTGGAGGCTCCGTGGACGGTTATCGCCGCGGATATTATGGGACCTCTTCCGCCCAGTAAATCGGGGCACGCTTACCTCCTCGTGATACAGGACTTATTTACGAAATGGGTTGAGTGTTGTCCGCTCCGCAAGGCGACCGGTGCCAAGATCCGAGAAGCGATCGAAGAGCTTGTTATATTTCGTTGGGGCGCGCCGCGCGTACTCTTGACAGATAACGGTACCGAGTTCCTAAATCGCGAGATGCAATCGTTAGCGGAAAAATACGGATTTCACCATTCGACTGTGCCGCCGTACCACCCTCAGGCGAACCCTGTCGAGAGGGTGAACCGAGTTCTTAAGACAATGATCACCGCTTTCTTGGGGCGGGACCACCGCGAGTGGGACCAACACCTTCGTGAATTCCGTTTCGCGTACAATTCCGCATACCACACGTCGCTGCAAGCGACACCGGCCTTTTTAAATTTCGGGAGGGAGCCGCAACCGGTCAGTATGTCTCGAGGACAAGGCGAGGCGGCCGAAGTAGAACTCGCCGACCCAGAGGAATGGGGCGAGAGGATGGCGCGAATCCGCCAGCTTCGGGAGTGGATCGTGGAGAATTTGGAAGCGGCGAGACAAAAACAAACGCGGTACTACAACTTGCGCCGGCGAGACCGGCAGTTTGCGATAGGTGATCGAGTATTGAAGAGACAACACGTCTTATCGTCCGCCGCACAACGCGTCTCCGCCAAATTAGCCACGAAATACCATGGCCCCTTCTCCGTCCACAAAGTTCTGTCGCCAGTTGTGTACGAGCTCGCCGATGCGTTAGGTAACTCGGTAGGCAGGGTGCATGTCAAGGATTTGAAACCCTATTACGATTAAGAATTTTTTTTTGCGTTTTGCGCCCCGTTGACCCGTTGCCCTTGCTATTCGTGATATTCACGCTTTGGAGTGTATTTCCCCCCCCTTAGGGCTATCGCAAGTATCTCGCTTAACGAGCATGGAGGAGGACGACCTCCGACAACGCATAACTCGTTGGATTAACCAGATGCTTCGGGAGGAGGAAACCCACCCGGGATTCTGGCGGGCGATGGGAGACCGGATGTTCCGACACTCCCGGCGACACACGGGCGGCGTGGCGAGGAGGGACTGGCCTCGAAGGACGGTGGCCACCCAGGCCACCCCAACGATGAGACATGCTACCTCGCAAACCGTCCCGACGGTCAAGGGGGTCGGCACCCAAACGAACTCCGGGCGAGGAACCCCGAGATCCGCTTCGTCGGAGGGAACCCTGGGTCTCCCGTCGGTCCCCCGGGACCTATCGAGCCCCGAGACCCGGGCCCCGCCACCGCCGAAGGGGGAGGTCAACGTCGTGGAGAGGGAGACCTGCTGGAACTGCGGCTCTCCCTCCCACTTCGCCTATGAGTGTCCCCTACCGAGGCGATCCGGATTTTGTTTTCGTTGCGGGCGGGCGGGTTACACCGTCCGCACGTGCCCCGGATGCGGCAAGGACTGGCGCAAGGAAGGCCCGTTCAAGGAGGGCAAGGGCCACGATCGAGGTCAAGAGCCCCCGAGGAAACGAGGACCGCCCCCGGGAACACCCCGGTACTAGGCGGCGAAACGGCCCTGCGCCCGGACCCCGGCTAACTCCGAAAGCGGACGAATCCCGAGCGCGCGCGTGTTCTTTTTTTTTGGGTCGATCCAAAATGCGGGTGGCCGCGAAGGATTTCTTTTGTTATTTGGTCCTTTTGTTTCTCCTTTTTTTTCTTTTTTTGGACTTTAATCGGACTATTCGATACGATTTCGCCCTTTAGCGTTCGCGCCAGCCCGCCCCTCCGACTCGAGGGATACTCGACTAGTCGGGGAACACCTTTTTTTTTCGGGGCTATCGCCCCGTTCGCGGGGTCACCGACTATCCCTTTCGTTTACGCAGTGAACCCCTTACCTCCTGTAAGTAGGATATTTAGTTTAATAAGAATAAAATTGTGTAAGCTATACCGAGTTGATTTAAGCTGTATTTTTTGTAACCCCCCCCCGAGACCTCCGTGGTTAGTTCCGAATTGCGAAAAACCCGCCGTTGAGATAATTGTCGTATAGATAAGCGTTGCCGCGCAAGCCCGACGAGACATGGCAAAACCGCGATAGAATTGAGGTTGCTCTCCCGCTCTGGGGTCGGCGCATCATTTCGCGTCGGTATTTCGCGTTGGTGTTGGTATGCTCGCCGAAAACGGCGTAGCTAACGTAGCCGCGGTACAAGCCGGCGTACCCGGCTATGAAGGGGTGCAATCCCCGCTATCGTCGACGCGTCCCAAGAATAGAGGGGCGGTTGACACTTCATTTCGCGTCGGTAGGAATTGGAGTTGTAGGTAGGCGGTCGACACCAAGCGCGAGGCAACCGGCTATCGTGGGCCATCGTAATAGGTCCGACTTGCGTCATGTCAGTGCGCTAGACAAAAAGCGGTCGAAATTATTATTTTTGTTTTGTGTTTGCATTCCGAACTTCCGAGGTTTTCGCGACGCGTGGGAAGGGGGCTGGATTAAGCAGTCTTATTTCGTGTGATTTTTTTTGTGTTTTGTTTCGTCCTATTTTGTGCTGGTCCGAAGCCCTTCGCTGGAGATCTCAATCGCCCGAGCGCTCTTACAATAGCCGCGGAGAGGCGAGTGGCTGAGTAGAGGCAATCGAGCCCGGTATGCTCTCTCTTGGGGTGGGGTGTTGTGACGTTGCAGTTTCGCTGCAGCGTGGCAGCGCCCCGCCGCCGTCACAAGGCGCGGAATTTAGATAATTCGCGCTCGAGGACGATTTACCGAGTCAGAGCGAGGGATCTCCAGGGGCATAATTGTACTTGCGTTTCCGCGTTCTAATCCTTTTTTTATTATTTTGTAAAATTGCGTGGCGCCTCACCGAGCTGAGACTGGAGTTCCGGAGGAGCGGATTGGAGTGCGGAATTATACGGACGAATTATCGAGCTGCTTATCGATCGACGCGGACGGACCACGGCGAAACTCGCAGGCCGGCGGGCGCAGGGAGCGCGGAAAGGAGCGCTCGCGGCCCATCACTCGGCGACGGACGGACCCCTCGAGGCAGGGCCCCGGGACGCCGGGGCGGAATGAACTTCGCCTGCCCCGCACCTGCGACAGGAATTCCGGGACGGATGGCCACCGTTCCCGGACATAACGAGAAAAGCGGGGGCGTCAACGTCTCGCCGACCGGGAAGGATCCCGGCGAAATTGCCGTGCCCGTGGAGAAACGGGAAGCGCCCTGCGGGAGCAGGATCGTCGGCCCTGTGCAAGGATCCGCCGCGAGCTTGCGGGCTCGCCCCTAATTGGTCCGCGCGATAGCGTCGAGCGGCGGCGTGCGCCCGGGGTGGGGCGCGCCATCGATTCCGCGATCGAGCGAAAATTCGGGAGCACTCGTAAATCGTCCTCGAAAGCCGTTACACGCCTAAGCACTTGTCGCGACAGCCATCGACTATTCTTTTATTCGGACGACTCGGACGCCTGTTCCAATTTGGAGTGACGGCAAGGAGCCGCGAGACAGGAGGACCAACGGTGAGGTTGCCTCGATATTAGTCGAAATCATGTAAAGCCACGATACCGCTCTCCGGGTCGCGCTCGCTCGAAATTCCTTCGGTCACCGGCGGCACGCGCCGACAAAGAGTTAATTAGGCAATTGATATCGAGAGCGAGGGGCCTCGGAATGGTATCGCGGCCGTGGGATTACGGTAGGGTCACGGAAACGCTCCTGGAGATCGCGATAGATTATTGCGCGGTAATTCGCCGGTCGGGACGTAGATCATACACGCGGTAATGGCCGCGTCTGGAATGTTCGCTTATTTCGCGTGCCGGTAATCTTCGCGTGAAGTGATCACGTTCGACGGCGCTCGCGCCCGGATATTTCGCGTGGATTGTACTTCGTCTTCGGTTCTGGTTGGTGTTAGAGGTGGTGCGTTCCGTTATGATTCGCGTCGGATTGTTAATGCGCTCCGTAAGATTCGCGGTACCATTGCGTATGTTCGCGTTCGGTATTGTCTCTCGCGTGGTTGCTCGCGGAAATTCCGTACTCTCGCGTTAGCTACGGCATCGTGCGAGGACCTCTGCTCCTCTTTCTCCGCGGTGAAACTTCGCTGACAATCGCGTAGGATATCGGACAACCTTCGCGCTGTAATTATCGCGTGCGTTAGATTCAGATTCGCGTTAGGATAAGGTTCGCGTTAGACTAAGGCTTGCGTTCGATTAAGATTTGCGTTAAGATTAAGATTTGCGTTAGGCTAAGATACTCGCGTTAAAGTTCAGAACTATCTGGCGACAGAACTCCTGCACGGTTCGAGACGTGATATTCACGCGCTTCGGGCGTGACGCCCGGCCCTCCTGCGTTTCTTCGCGTTCCGTGCATTATTATTTCGCGTTACTCCGGTTCGTAATGACTCTATAATTTCGCGTTTACTCCGGTTCGTTATATTCGGCTGTGTCTTTCGTCGACCAGCCCCGTTAGCACTACGTTTGCTTATTGTTAATCTCTCTGATTCGACCTCTATGAAAAGTTTTGTTATCTTGACGCCCACGCTACGCGCGTTGTTAATTTTCCTTTCTGGCGTCCGCGTTATTATTTCCGACTTGATTATAGCCTAATAATGGCAAACGACTGGCACCTGTTCAGCCTGAGAATTCGCTCGGAATAAACCTTGTTATATTTTTCTTTAATGATCTGAGTACTAATTAGCGTGTCACCCTGCCGAACAGAGCGCCGCCCTCTCCTTAACCCCGCCCACACTCCTTAGTCGAGCTGGCCAATTCCCCGCACATCGAAGTACTCGTGTCTTGCGTCTCGTTGTAATTTTTCGCGGTTTCGTTGTACTTTCGTGGACGCGCATGGCCGCGTCTGGCGCCCAATGGTATTTTTCTGATTCGCGGAACTTTAGATGTGCGCGGGGATCGTCGGAGAGGCCTGACACCCTCCTCTCCCCCTCCTTTTGATCCGACACACGTCCCGGAGCGGTCCGGGGGGTGCAAAAAGTCGTGACATATATATATGTATATATATATACTATTATTATATACTATTATTATATACTATTATTATATACTATTATTATATACTATTATTATATTAAAAATAGTATATATAATAATAGTACTGCCTATCAAACGTGCATAGATACAGATCACTTTTTCGTTCTTTTTGAAGGTCGACAGGAGTGACGGTAAAGAGCCGTGAACTACGAATCGTAAAATTTGTATTACGGCCAAAATAATGACATAATCGCACTTTAACTGTGATATTCGTAATCAGCAGCATCGCCTTCAGACTGCTACAGAGCGATTTTTTGGAAAAATGGTCAAAATAAAAAACTCGAAAATTTATATTGATCATTTTTTCACAATCGCTCTGTAGCAGTCTGGAGGCGATGCTGCTGATTATGAATATTGCAGTTAAAGTGCGATTTTCTCATTATTTTGGCCGTAATACAAATTTTACGATTCGTAGTTCACGGTTCTCCACAGTCACTCCTGTCGACCCTTAACTTTAGCAACTTATACAAGACAGCATATACGTACATACGTGTGCGATTTTGGATACACCTTCCTTCTTAAGCCCCTTGCACAATGCCAGGCAACAGGCAATAGGAACAGGAAATAACAAAAAAATCGTTAATTACAACCTAAAAAATTCGAATACTATAATTGATTGGCAACAGGCAATAGGCACAGAATTTCCAACGTGACGGAAACTCTGTGTCTATTGCCTGTGTTACTGTTTATTCTGCATTTATACATGATTTCCAAGTGAGCGCCCAAGCGCTTCTGCTGGAGGCGTCCGTGCGCCGAAGAATTCGGCGGGCGACTGTGCGCCTCTGCCGAAGGCGATTGGCGCCGAGGAGTCGGCGAGCATCTACGCGCTACTGCCGAGGGTGACTGGCGCCGAGGAAGTCGGCGGGCGTCCGTGTGCTATTGCCAAGGGCGTCCAAGCGCCTAGTGTCGGTGAGCATTCACGTGCTACTGCCAAACGGCGACTAAGCGCTTTAAGGGGCTGCTGGAGTGGCAAGAATTACCGACATTTTTTTGAACAGACTAAACTTTGAATTGGCTTTACTGAATTAAAAAAAACTTTTTTACAGAATTAAAGTACGCACAAAAACGGAGTGCGCTGCAGTCGATTTTACATCAAAAACAAAAAAAACAAAAAAATAATAGTTTTGCTGTGACAAGATTTGCTGCATATAAAAATTTCGGCTTTGTACGTATAAAATAAGCATACAGCGCACTCGGGATTACAAAAAAGAACAATGTTGTGCTTTCAGAAATAAGCTTAGAAGCTTTAGTATAAGAGAAAAATTTGCGCGCGGAGTAGTATTACGTGTAGCGAGAGATGGCGATCAAAGGACAGATGTTATTTCGTTAGACAAAGACAGATATAGAGAAAACAAAATTAGAAATGTTGACATTATCGACACCGAGGAAGTTCGGCCGTCACTCCAGCATCCCCTTAAAAGGTAAAACCTCTTCAAAAGCAAACGCCAGTTACTCTGGGTTGCGTAGGCGGCTAGCACCTAAGAAGATCTGTCAAGCCCCGTAGGGGGTCCCCTTATATACAGGTCGTGGTCGAATCTGAAATACGCGAAACAATACAGGCGATGCGGCGCCTAGCGGCGTTGATGCAAAGTAGCCGCCGGTAATACAGGTACTGTAGAGTACTGTAGAGTTACGCGCGGGCGTGTACCACAAGTGGCGTAGTCCGCCACACGATCTATCATGATTTGCAATTCAGGCATGTTGTCTGCCAGTACTACTGTGTCGTCAGCGTATCTGATGTTACTAATTGTTCTGCCGTTTACCTTGATTCCACCGACGACACCATCCAGGGCTTCTCTGAAAATTGCCTCTGAGTAAATATTAAAAAGGAGCAGCGACAGAACACACCCCTGTCATACCCTTCTTTTGATGAGTACATCTTCCGAAGTTGTTTGTTCTAGTCTGATTTCTGCTGTTTGATACCAATATTTGCGACAATACGCACCTCACCTCTGTCAATTCCAGTAGCTTTCAGGATCTCGATCATCTTATGGTGTTAGACGCAATCAAATGCTTTTCGGTGGTCAATAAAACAAGCAAACACGTCTACGTTCATATCCCTGCAAGCCAGCATGTGCGTTAGCACATTTAGAGAGAAAAGAGTTTCTCACGTGCCAAAGCCGGTTCGGAACCCAAATTGAGCCTCATCAATTTGGTATTCACATTTGTTTGCGCCACTGGAGTTTTGTCCGCTACTCCGATGGTTTCGCTGCCATCTCGCGACGGGCTCGCTAGCAGAATATAGGCGGGAAAATGACTGAGTAGCATAATTATCGTTTAATCCGGTTAAGCCGGGAATCTTTATTTCACACAAAAAGCGGAAGTGCGTCTGAGACTTGCTGTCGCACACGCGAGTCCGCAAACTTGCGTTGCTCCGCAACCGCAATGAGTGCCGGGAACGCACAGTATCTTTGGTACAATGGAGCGGACGCGGATAACTCGCGCGGAGAAGTCGCTTACAATGCGAGCCGAAGCGGCCGAGTCGCGAGAGCACACGATAGATCGACGGCACGTGGTAGCACGGCGTAAGGTTGTCGTGGTCTGGCCGGCGAGCGCCGACTTCCGGGATCGCGAGTTCGGAATTTCGGCGGTGGCCAATTGCGACCGACTTGCCGCTAACGCGAGCAAATTGCGTCAGGGATGCTATTCGCGACAAGCGGCCCTTTGCGACAATAGGAGCGCGAGAACGCGGGCCACGCGCCGTCGGATGTCGCCATCGATCCGCCCATCGATCGCATTTATCGGGTGATCGCGATAATAGTTGATTCCTCGCGGAATCCCGAACAACATTTCTTATAAATACGGGTATGAATTATCCTGAGAAATATTTTAAGGACATGTGACATGAGGCTTGTCATACGGTAGTCTTTGCAATGAGAAGCATGAGCCTTCTTTGGGGTAAAGTAATAAACGTTGACCTCAGCCAGTCGGGGGGGATTTTTCCTGAATTATATGTTGCATTGAAAATTGAAGTGAGGAGGTCTAGTCCCGCATCTTCCTGCTCCGCTATCAATTTAACAACTTCAGCGTGGATGTTATCCGGACCGGTAGCTTTTCCGTTTTTCTGGGCTTTTATTGCGTGTATAACTTCATTTTTTGTTATTTCTGGGTCTATTTCATTTATGTTCTCGTCTACTGATGGGCCTATCATCTATCACGTAGGATAATTATTGTTTGACCGGATGGCAGAGCGCGATCCAGAAACGATACACGAGAGTTGGGCGCCAGGTGTGGAGTAGGCCACACCACCTGTCTCACTCTTAATAAATCCCGCTACTCTTCATAATTCGGGATTCTCTCCATATTCTCATTACGCTCCACAAAGGCTTCCTAAGCCTCCCTCAAAACCAGTTGCTCAATCGCGCTCCTGCCGGTCGCGACGACTGCTCATTATCGGATGGAGGGCGTGGTTCTTTAATAGGTCGTTGACAGTGGTGAGACGAGACAAAATAAAGAATCTGCGGGATAGATAGCATTAGATCATGTATTTCTTAGCGAGGGTATATGACAGATGGAGGCTGCCTCGGGTCGTGGAATTACCCCCGACCGGGATTCCGGGCGCCACAGAGTATAAGTAATCCTTATTCGCCAAGGGTACAACGCCGGAAACTCCTCTGCCAACGCACGGGAAGGATCTTTAATAGAGTGCGCGGAGGAATCTTTCACCGACCCGCGGACCAGTAATTCGTAACGCACCTCGAAGTAATTCGTAGCGCGAAGAGAGCCTCTCGCAAAATACACGAAGAAGTATTCGAATAAATGTATAACGCAGGGAAACTTTTCGCCAAAGGCACGGATAAATGCTTCGCAACGTAATTCTAAGTCGGGTAAAACACGAGGAAATGTAATAATTCACAAGTAGTAATTCGCAACGGAATTCGAAGTCGCCTTAAACGCGGGAAAAATAATTCGCCAAATAATAAGGCGCAACGTAATTCTAAGTCGTACGAAACGCGAGGGAAATAATTCGCCAAGTAATAATTCGCAACGTAATTCTAACGCGAGGGAAATAATTCGCCAAGTAATAATGCGCAACGTAATTCTAACGCGGGGAAACTAATGCGCCAAGTAATAATTCGCAACGTAATTCTAACGCGAGGGAAATAATTCGCCAAGTAATAATGCGCAACGTAATTCTAACGCGGGGAAACTAATGCGCCAAGTAGTAATTCGCAACGTAATTCTAACGCGAGGGAAATAATTCGCCAAGTAATAATGCGCAACGTAATTCTAACGCGGGGAAACTAATGCGCCAAGTAATAATTCGCAACGTAATTCTAAGTCGTGCGAGACGCGAGGAAAGTAATTCGCCAAATAATAATTCGCAACGTAATTTTAAACGCGAGGAAAACTTGGCGCAAAATTCACGGGGACACAATTCCCGCGATAACCTTAGGAGATTGGCAACACGAGAAAACTGTTCGCAAAATATACAGTATAGAATGTACTTCGACGATACTCCAGAATCCGCACGAATAGCCGTTAGCTCGACCTCTAACTCGAATTACTTTCCCGTCTACCACGTATGTGAGTGCCACGCTACCCGCACGTATCCGACACGTGATCCTGCCGCCTCTCGCGAGACGCACCGGGCGCAGTGATAATTATGCCGGGATAAGACGGTGCTTCCGTTGCACGCAAATGCGACCTTCCGCGACTAACGAGGTCAATCAGACCGGGACAGAACAAACTATTTACAGAATTTACAAGTGACTGTTGGGCCGTTACCAAATACGCTCAATCATTCCACGCCATCATACTCTCTACGTCGGTCGGACTGTCGAGCCAAGCCGGATGGGCATTCCCCCAAGTGCTTTACCGGGTAGCGAGGGACGGGGTATGTCAGACCCGAATAACGATAATCCCGAAGGATTCACCACATCATCCCGAAGGATGCACGATAAGTGCGTAGATCTCTCACTCGTGATCTTACGCCACACTCCCCCTTACTACTCCTCGGTACGCGACCCTCCGCCCTCGCTACTCCCCGTTACCTTGCTGTTCGGGATTGCTGGCCGCTTACATTCCTCGGTACCTCAGCCTCGCACGCACGCTCTCAATCGGGCTCGCAGAGCCTCCGCTTTCTCTCGCGGTCCGTCTACGGGGACCTCGCCGGACATCCGCTCTCGCACGCAGTCGACCCAACAGTAACCGCCGGGGGCTCAGGCCCTCTTCGGCGCCTCTCTCGGTGGTGCGCTACCGCCCCGTCGGGCGGCGCCAGCCTGCCGAAATCAGGGCCGTACGGCCGCTCCTTCCTGAAACACACTATACGGCCAACAATACCCGCGCAATTCAAACGTTATGTCTTTGCCCTAGAATCCTGTGACGGGCACACGGGGCCACGTCACACATCATTAAAAAGTTCTACGTAACTTTTCATCTTTGAAGTTTTGCTTCAATTACTGTTATTATTTCATTGTTATCATCCCTCAGAATTGATGCGTCGCGTTTCCGTGCATTGTCTGTGAGTTCCTTCACTTTTTTATGTATGTTGAACATGTCATGTTTTTTCTGAAGTAATTCTATTTCTTCACACTTTTCAGACATCCACTGTTTTTTTGCCTTTCTACACTTTCTTCGGCTTTTTCTATTAAGGGGATCCTGCAGTGACAGGCGAACTTCTTCGATGTCGATAATGTCAATCTTTCTAATTTTGTTTTTCCTATATCTGTTTTTGTCTAACGAAATGACATCTGTCCTTGTTTCGATTGCTCGCCATCTCTCGCAAGATCCGGCAACTACTGTTGCTGCTCTTCTTGTCATTCTGCATCCGTATTTGCATTACTAAAATAATTTTTCGATGGATCTTTTTTTGTACGCATTGAATCTTACTTTTTGTTTAGCGCTCGCCACATTGTATATATTTTAGTTATTAGTCTAGTCGCCTTATGTTTATATTCGCTGTATATTATAGTCTAATTGTTTGATGTATTTTCGGTGACTCGCGCGAAACGTCGGCGGATCGCGATCGACGCGTAAAATCGATATTTTCGCGACTCACCAATCAGTGCTGCCCTCGTTCACCCCACGAGGGCACCCGCGTGAGGAAAGCACAAGTACTCGCTTGCGACACTTTCCAGCGCCACAGGCACTCACTCATCGTCAAGACGTCTCGGGGTGCACACGCTAATACGTGCACACTCGAACATCCGGCATCCGGGAGGCCACATAGAGCTCGCTCTCCGGAAGTGATCGCTGCTTTCTCTGCCTGCCTTGCTTACTGCCTGCTTGTTTTACTGCCTTGCTGCTCTGCCTACTGCCTCGCTTGGCGCTCTGCTTTGCCTTGCTTGCCTAGCTGCCTGCCTTGCCTGCGCTTGCTGCACGTGCTGCCCACGAGCCTGCTAGAGAGACGAATTCTCCAGGAGACGACGGCCCCCCGAACGGTGAGTCGCATTTAATCGAGTCACGTATTTCGCATTTTTCGCAAATTCGGGGACGGCCCTACCGCCACCCCGAGCACTTCTACTTGCACGATATTATTCCTACATGTTTTCCCAAGGGAGGATGATAAACATTATATATGTATAAACTGCGGAATTTTTGTTTTCAGCAAATATTGTCGTCAGGTGACAGCTGTGTATGTGCCCAAATAAGTAATATTTTTAATTTTTTGGTGTTTTTTATATAAAATTGCGTTTGTCTCCCTAGATTTTTGTGCGAACTTTAATTCTATAAAAGATTTTTGCAATTCTATAAAGCCAATTAAAAAATCCATCTAAAAACGATAATGTCGGTAAATCATACGGCTGCAGGATCCCCTTAAGTTCTTTATATATTAGAGGATTTATTTTGTGGTCTCTTCTTTTAGCCATAAGTTGTAAAATTTCCGTTGTTATCCATTCTTTCTCCTTTTCCTTTACTGAAGGAAGAACCGATGTCGTGATTTTGTATTTCTTTTATGGTATTTTTTACCTTATTCCATGTTATTTCCATATCTATTTGTATTGATTGCTGAATTTTTTTTCATTTTTCTTTTCAGTTTGGAGTCTACTCGTGTCTGCACCTGCCGCATCCGCAGCCTCCCAACATCAACTCTTGCCTGCTGTGTTCTGATCCTTTTGATTCCTGTGAAGCGCCGCTATCGCAGATCCATGACGACTGGATTATGATCGCTGTACACATCCGCGCCAGGATATGTTTTCACTATTTGTACATATTTCTTAAATTTTACTCCTATTAGGATGAAATCTGGTTTCTCACGATCTTTTTTTGAGTGTCCGCAGGCTATCTCCAGGTGTGTAATCTTCTGGGATGTTGTTTGAAGAATGTATTGGCATATCAGAGGTCGTTTTCATCACAAAACTGCACAAGTCTGTCTGCTGTGGTATTTCTCTCTCCTATGCCGTACTGTCTCACAGCAATACTATCTTCTCCACGACCAATTTTTGCGTTATAATCACCAATAACCAGTGTTATCTCTCCCTTTTTTGTGAGCTTTATATCTTCAGCTACTTTGCTGTAAAAATCTTCTATCTCTGCATCTATTCTCTTTTGTCATTTGTTGGAGCATATATTTGTATAATATTTATTGTTCGGCATAAGGTTTGTAATTTTAATAACATCACTCGATCACTTAAGGGGTTACACCACATTAAAGCCTAAAAAAGCAGCTATTTTTGAAATTTTTTTTTAGACAATGGTAAAATAAATAAAAAATCTATAAAAAGGTATTGATTCTACATCTATTTGAGTACATAAAAAATATTTTTAATTTTATTTTTTAAACAAGATGGCGTCGCTGGGGCTAATCCATTAAGGCTTGTTTTTCAGGAACGCCAAATCCGGCGTGGAGAATAATTGCAAAGTAGTTAGACCTAGAACAAAAAACCAAAAATTTTTAATTTCTACACAGTATTTACTAAAGAAATATGTAGGAGTTTTAAAAAATATGGTTTTTTGTGAAAATGGTGAACATTTGAAAAAAGTGTCATTTTTTACCTAAAAATTTAGTATAAAAATATCCGTAGCAAAGACAATTTATATTGCAAAATCCCTACACATTTCTTTAGATAATTTAGATAAGAAGAGCATGTCAAAATTTTAAGTGAATCGGATGAAAATTGTAGAAGTTATGCTGCACGCCACACAGTGTGATATTTCGACAATCTAGGGAGACTTAATTCTTATTCCGAAAATAATGCGTCTTTTTAAACAATATAATAAAGAAAAATCTTTATAATGACATTTAACCCTTAAACACGGTATTTCCTAGGCTACTCATTAGCATGGCACATGAGTTAGCGAAGTTAGCGTAATCCAGAGTTTTTTTGTGTTAGTATCTAATGCGCCAATTTTTTTTTATTTTAGTAGTAATTTTTGCAAAACTCTTGCAAAATATAAGCAAATGTAGCATCAAATCTTGCTGTTAATTGTCTATGTTTAGCCCAAATATCGAAAATAGTCTAGCGCAAAACTGCAAAAATTTATTTTATAATTGAAGAGAAATGTAAAAATTGCAAACGATCGCAATAAATTTTCAAATTTTTAAATACCTTATATAAGTCCTATTTTAATATAATAAAAGTCATATATAATACCGTATAACATACTTAAAAATTAAAGGAATTTAAAAGTGAAAAAATTTTTATGTTATATGGTATTATATGGGACTTTTATTAAAGGACTACGCACTAATTATATGAAAAAAGTGGCCGCGGTTAAAATTGACCAAAACTATGGAAAAGTGTAATTTGTGTGATGCCGATCAAAAGTTCAAATGGACACAACCCTCAAAATATGCTAGTTTTTAAGCTACGAGCCTATAAAGGTAATATTGATGGTATAAAACGTACACATTATACATTTTTTTTTTACATGGGAGAAATCTTCAACAACTGGGATCACCTCAGAGGGTTATGGGGACAACCAGTCACGAGGCGCAAGCGCCCCGATCGGGGAGCGTCCCCCTTCTTCGGGCTTTACCCAGTTGCCCTCCGAAGAGGGAAGACCCCCCGCCCCCGGGGTGGGACGGGGAAGTGCCGGATTCCACACGCGCTCGCGCGCGCGTGGCCTACCGGCTAAAAACTCCCATGAGTGACCCTAACCGTGCTGTGAAGGGGGAACCCCGGGAAACGCGACGATTCATCCGTGGGCCCCCCCGCACCTCGCTATTCTCTAGCAAACCGATCTTCTAATTTGCGACGGATGGGTGTCACCACGCCCATCCGCCGCCCCCCCACCGGGTTGCTTTCGCGGCGGGAGAGCGACGTGCCCCGATCGCTCTCTCGCCCCCGGTACGAGTAAGGGGAGGAGCTAACCTCCTCCCCCTCTCGCACCTCCCCTTCAAGGGGGAGGCAGGCGGGGGCCATGACCCCGGACACAGGCCCTAAAGCCCATCCAGAGCCACGGCCCCCTGCCCTCGCCGGCCGAGGAGAGCAACCGTGACGAACCCCCGTGAGAGCTCGTCCGTGTCCCCCCACGGCTCGCACCCTCCACCGACCTGCTCGGCACAAAAATGGGGCGGCAGGGGGGGCGAGCTAACGCCCGCCCCCCGTGCCTCCCCCTCCCCACTCCTCCTTTCACCTCTCGGGCCTGGCCCGCTTCTCCCTCTCCCTATCTGACGCTCTCCCCTCTGGAGAAGAGAGAGCCCGCGTATCCGGCGAAAGGGGAGCGCCCCCCCGTCGGAGGGTGACACCCCCCCCCCGCCCGCGCAGTTGTCCTAACCTTAATTCCCCTGTTTTATGGGGACGATCCCAGGTCCCCTACTCGAAGGGGGTAACTTCCCTAACTGCTGCTGTCCGACTGAGGAGGGGCGGCTTCTCCCCTCCTCACCCTTTCGTCCGCCTCCTTCTGCGCCATTACTTGGTCGCAGAAGGAGACGAACCTTCTCCAGCTTTCCTTGCCTGTCTCTCCCGGCAGAGAGAGATCCCCTCCTATGCCTTCCCGGAGGGCACGACGCGCATCTTCCCACGCTGGACAGCTTTCCAGCGTGTGCTGCGCCGTGTCCGCCCCCTCCGGGCAATGGTGGCAGCGCGTATTGCGCTCTTTCCCGATACGGTGCAGGTACGAGCCAAAGCATCCATGGCCCGTGATTACCCGCACCGCATGGAAGGCAAAAAAACGCTTTTTCATGCCCTCCATCCACTCCCCAAGCACCGGTTGGATGGCCTCTACGACCCTCCTCCCCCAGAGCTGTCGGGGGTCACACATATTATACACAGTATACCCACTCTTAGCGTTACCCAAGATCAGCCAGCGTGGAGGTGATGAGTGTCTGATCTCCTTTTTAATTCTTGTTTTTTTGTTTTTTGTTTTTTATTTTTTAAATATTTTTTGTTTTTTTTTATACATTTGTATTTTTATTTTATAATGTTTTTTTATTGTCTTAAATTTCTTGATTTGCCCTATTACCAGCATCAATAATGTCATGCAATAATGCATTGCTTGGTATCTCGGATATGCAAATCAAGGAGTTTGAGACAATAAAAAAACACTATCAGATAAAAATATATATATAAAATAAAAAAAATATTAAAAACAAAAAACAAAAAAAAAACAAAAAACAAGAACAAAAAAGGAGATCAGACACTCACCACTTTCACGCTGGTTGATCTTGGGTAACGCTAAGAGTGGGTATACTATGTATAATATGTGTACGTTTAATACCACCAATATTACCTTATGGGCTCGTAGCTTAAAAACTAGCATATTTTGAGGGTTGTGCCTATTTGAATTTTTGATTGGCATCACACAAACTACACTTTTCCATAGTTTTGGTCGATTTTAACCGCGGCCACTTTTTTCATATAATTAGTGCGTGGTCTTTTATATTAAAATAGGACTTATAAGGTATCTAGAAATTTGAAAATCTATTGCGATCGTTTGCGATTTTAATTTTTCTTTTCAATTACAGAATGAGTTCACATTTTGCGCCAGATCATTTTCGACATTTGGGTTGAACATCCGGATGCATCATCCGGAAACGAAACATTACCAAACTCTTGCAAAATATAAGCAAATAAAATATAGCATCAAATGTTAATTGCTTTTGTTTAGCCCAAATGTCGAAAATGGTCTGGCGCAAACTGTAAAAACTCATTCTATAATTGAGAAGAAATATAAAAATCGCAAATGATTGCAATAAATTTTCAAATTTCTAGATACCTTATAAGTCCTATTTCAATATAAATTTAATAAAAGTTCTGTATAATACCATATAACCTTAAAAATTCCTTTACTTTACTTAAAAAGATTAAATACAGTGCGGGAGATCCGCGATTTTATACAGTAAATGTATTTATATGTAATTACGTCGCAGCAGGTATATGCGCCATTTTGTCTAATTCTTCATTAAAACATGAAGATAGCGGCAAATAACGAATGCATCTCCAGAATAGCAGTGTTTTTATTGGTAATAATTTAGTATTTATATTTTCACAGTTAGCAATTCGCTATTTGGCGCTATCTTCATGTCAATTAATAGGTTATTAAACAAAACAGCGCGCAGCACGCGAATATACTCCCGAAAAAAAAAGATTATATATAATTATATATAATCATATATAATCATATATAACATACATAATGATAATATATATATGTAAATACTAGCTGGTTACCCGGTCTTCGCCCCGGACAACATATGTAATAAGACACGCAAATAATCTCTCTCTCTCTCTCTCTCTCTCTCTCTCTCTCTCTCTCTCTCTCTCTCTCTCTCTCTCTCTCTCTCTCTCTCTCCCCCCTCCTTCTCTTCCTCTCCCCCCTCTCCCTCCCTCCCTCCCTCCCTATCCCTCCCTATAACTCCCTCCCTCCCTCTCCCTCCCTCCCTCCCTCCCTCCCTCTCCCTCCCTCCCTCCCTCTCCTCCTTCTCCTTCTCTCTCTCCCTCTCCCCTCTCTCTCTCTCTCTCTTGCTCTATAATTAAAAAATATTACTTTTTTATCGACTGAAGTTTAATTCCGTCGTATACAATTCTTTGAGATTCACTCAATTATTACCTAAAAAAGAGAAAGAGAGGGAGAAAGAGAGAGAGAGAGAGACCATTTGCGTGTCTTATTACATATGTCCTTCGGGGCGAAGCCCGGGTAACCAGCTAGTAATCATATATGACCACATACCAGTCAATATATATTTAAAAAGAACTGTTGACTTCGATAATAAAACATTGATAAATTAAGATGTATATTATTTCAAAAGCTGTAGAATCAAAAGTAAAATGATTTATTCCATATATTATAACTTGGCACTGCTTGAAGTGATACAGTGCTGTGTCTTTTGATCCCGTTTTTATACCACTGTTCGTCAAATTTTAAATACGAGAAACGAATCCTATTGAATGCCATCTATTGGATAATCCGAATTTAAAGTTTATATATAATTATATATAATTATATCAAGAGACATGGTAGTGTCTCGCGCCAAATACACGCGGAGCGAGACCGACCGTGACTCTTTTACGCGACGCGATGATTTGCGAGTATTCGAGATGTTGAGATCTCGATAACAAGTGAACGGATCAAGTTGTAAATAGGCTTGATTGATAGCTTGGGGTCAATTTGGAGGGGGGGGGGGGGTACGTTTTTTTCATTTTTCGGCTAAGTGCCCTACGAGCGGAGATATTGCAACGCAAAGTCCAAATGTGAAAAATTTTTTTTATAAGATACGTCTACTCTTGTCGTCTTTCAAAGCAATGCTATCATTTCATTGGCTAGAGTTGCGTCTTTTTCACTTTTTCGACACTGGCGGTGCTAGTATCGCCAGTTTCGATAATGTGTGTGTATACTGCACGCAGTGCAGACAGTGCGTTCAAGCGCGCTGTCACAGTCAGTTAACCTATACCTATCAATCAAGAGACACGGTAGTGTATCGTGTCAAGTACGCGCAGAGCGACACCGACCGTGACTCTTTACGCGACGCAACGATTAATTCAAGGTAATTGTTTTATTATTTATGTAATTATCCTATATATCTATTATTCTATATATTACTGTTTATTTTACTACGTTTACGCGAGTGCTTACACAGGTTAACCTAGATTGTGCATAACATGGGTATAAATATCGACGATCTGGGACTCTCTTATTGGGGCTACATAAGATTCATAAAGAATCAGAAAACGTTTTTGATGAGGTAAGACGCAGAAATGTAAATACTTATTATTTGAAGGGTTTAATGACACGTTGTTGGACATCACGCGAAAGATGAACGTGACCAATTTACCGGATTCTAAATTCGCCTGATTCTACGGGGTGAGTTCAATGAATCGAACCTTATGCATCAAGCAATTTGAGTACATACGAGTAGGGGAGACAGCTGGTCTAGTGGGTAGAGCGCCAGATTCGTAATCCGGAGAACCGGGTTCGAATCTCGCTAGGCCGATGAAAATTTTTCTCAACAAAACGCTGCCCCCCTATCTGGCGGATAGATCCAAATGGATATAGTATCCTCAGATGGAAAGCTGGGCTCCGTCTTTTGGAAGAGACGTTAAACCGTTGGTCCAGAAAGGGTTAAAGTGAGAAGAGAAAGAGTAATAGTTGTAAAGGTTTGGGTAAAAACGTTCCTTGTAAAAACGACTTGCAAACCCTGCGGGGATAAGCAATAAAAATAGTTTAGAGTACATACGAGTAGTCTCAAATATGATCACGTAAACCTTTATTTTTTTTTTCTTACAGAGAAACGAGTCGGATAGCTACGACGACACATTCAACATGTTAACTGGTACAAACAACTTGTATGATATGGGAATGCTAAAAGAGTTACAGTAATTACAGTAATTGGACGAATAGTTACGAGGGTTTGTGTGGTAAAATACGTGGATCGTTGGGGGATTTGTGGCCACCTGCAATAGATAATACAACAGTATCTGTATTTCTCCCCGATATTTGCACGTGAGTACTAAAAGACATTATAATACATATTATATTTATTTATTTAAGTTAACATGAAAACATGTGTTAAATTGTGTTATGAATGATGCACTACTTTAATTATTAAAAAACGAGTTAGGATTGTGATAAGAAATTTAGCTTTCCAGGTATTTGTCATGCATTATCGACGCATATCGATGCATTAAAGACGTTTCTTTTTTAATAGTTTTAGTTTTATTTGGTAATTTTTTTTAATTTCTTTACAGGTTACGGAAGATGATTTGAGGGAACATTTTTCTCAATATGGTAAAATAGAAAAGATAAAGATTTTAACCAAATCCGATGGTAAACAGACTGGAGTTGCGTTCTTACAATACAATATTGTACAAAATGCTGCAAAGGCTATACATTATGCAAATATGCAACTTCTTTCAAACAGGCCTATGATATATATTTACACATTATATAGGATTTGAAGCTCAGGAACAAGAGATTAAGGACGACCCGACCAAGGTTACTCATAAAAGAAGGAAAGGCTCTTAAAATGAAACTGGGTTTTATTAATATTATAAAGACTTTTGACAATGATACTATCGGCATTTACTTTAATAGGAAATATGAACTTAAGTATTATTTCACAAAATCTCATCTATTGACGATTATAGATGTACATCGCGCCAAGTTGTTTAAGACTGCTTCATCATTGTATAATTTGCTCTTTGATAACGTTATCCGATACACAGGATAGAACTTTTAAATAGTTATATAGTGAACAAAATAGCGGTAATATTAATGAATAATGCTAAGTGACTTCCTACTATGAAACTGCAGAGATTCGATATAATTAATATGTTGATATAGAAACGTTGATTATGTGGATGTCGTAATATTTCTGAAGGACGCAATGTCTATTGATTTACGATTGTACAAGTAAACTTTACAATTTAGTTATTAGGTTGAATTTTTATTTAACGTTGATATTGCGCAGTGTTATAGGTGTGATGTTATATTAAAATCAATCAGATTAATCAATATTTTAGTTATATATTTACAATCTAATTGGACAGTAATATACAATGATTGATTTAACCAATAACATAGCAGGCAGTTGTAAAAATTTTCATATTCTCATCTCTTGTTCTTTAAACAGATATTCAGATACAAAAATAAACTTACGCAAAATAGCAAAGATAATTATATAAAAAAATTATGATGGATAATTACGGATAATACATCACAAAATCTTGATTTAAGCATATTCTTGTTGTTGTGCTGCGCCTTGAAGCTCAGGGCCGGCACCGGGTTCTTAGGATCCGCGGGTTGGCAGGAAGAAAGGACACTCATGAGTTGGCGATAGTAATTGTGTTTAATAGATATAAAAGGTTTCTTGATACACTTGTCCTACATTTATTTCCCTGACTTGCGGGTATGTTAGAGTTACGTTGCGTTGACTCGCGGTGCGCGCTCGCTCTTCTTAGACTGCCCGCCGCTTATCGAAAGGGCGGGCCTTTTATCGCGCGGAGTCGCTTCCTTGTTGTCGACTCAGCTGTCAGCGCTTTTGCTTCCGTGCTCAGGTCGTTAGCCTGGCAATCGGGTGATGCCCGGAATGCCACCTCAGATGTTATTTGGTAATATTCGGACTTGCACTGGCAATCAGGTGATGCCCGGATGTATTTGGCAATAGTCAGACTTGCGCTGGCAGCTGAGTGTCGCAATTAAGGGACGTTGACTTTCGTTTCACAACATCGTGCAATATAGCTCATAAAGAAATATCAAAGGAAAGAGGTAACATCAATCTGTCATACTCTTTATAAAAATCTTGTTTTCCATAAGTACTGTGTCTTTTTATATTTAACTGCTCAAGGATGATTGTAAAATATTAAGGAATTATCTATGTGTTTACATATGTGACTTCATCAACGTTTCATACAAGATTGAGCAGTATAGGAAGACATAGCACAGAATCTTTGCGCATTACGCACGTCGCACGCTTTCCTTTGTTAACATCGAACCTGTAAATACGGCATTTCTTCATAAAACTAATTTGTTCCGCTAATTTTTACAATAACATATTCAAAGATACATTAATTTCAATGGTAATCGTAAAATTCAGATCTATTACATGTAATATACATTAAATTTATGACACTTAAATCATCATGACACGTAAAAGTGGTGCTGATGTTTGAAGGAAAATAAGAAGATTCACCACAGAGAGAACAGTAGTAAAACATATGACCGAAATAACCACGTTCTTTTATATGCTGTACGAGTGAGATATTTGATAAATAGATCGCATAACTATATCGGAAGTACGCGATTTAGTCAATTTTACTTTCACACTATGCTGTGATTTTTTATCTTTGATAGTGTTAGGTATAAGGTATCTCTAATCTCTAAGTTTA
This sequence comes from Temnothorax unifasciatus, assembly GCA_030770225.1. NCBI lineage: Eukaryota > Metazoa > Arthropoda > Insecta > Hymenoptera > Formicidae > Temnothorax > Temnothorax unifasciatus. The sequence continues at coordinate 103,404 of JASTWK010000521.1, read as the reverse complement.
AGAAACATTATTAATTGATGTTTAATCATTGTTAACGCTTCCGTTATCGGATTCACTTATCGATTTATGTTAAAACTATTTTACAATACATTTGTAATAATTTATTTCTATCATCTTAAGTTAATGTATACATTTATATATGTACCTGTGTGCCACTAGAACATCGTCGCTGCTCGAGACTAACTGTCATTGATCGCGCATCATTCGTATTTATATTTTATTTCCACTTGCGAAATTTTTTCATCATTTTATTTCAGTGTAGGAATGGTAGGTACTTGATATCCTGGAAAATATCCAAGAAACTGTCTATTCAATTAAATTCCGCGCGCGAGACAGATTTGGAAGGATAATGGCGAATTCTCTTTGCAGAGAGAACACGTCTTATCCATTCAATATTTCGTAAGGCCAAATATATTATTACATTACTTTGTATAAGTTGATATCTGGCAATAAAACGGACTTTATAGTGGTAATAATAATTAACGTCACGGCGTAACAAGGGCGCATTTTCCTAAGTATTGTTAGAGAAACACCTATTCTATTTTCGTAAGGCGCGATAATTTAAGTTCAAGCGAGAGAGATGTGTAACACTACGATCGGAGATGTAACTACTAGATAATCACAGAAGAAAAAATGTATGTAAAAAAAATAAACTGTGTATTAGATTATATACTCGCATCGGCATTTTTCTTATATAGCGATCTTGTATATGTATGTTGTTTATTACGATGCAAAATATAAATCGAATATGTATGATCAACAGATGGAATGATTTTTTTCCTCCGTATTATATCATTTTTAGAAAAAGTTGTTAAGAAATAATTTATACAAGCAACATAATATAGATGCATATTTTACATAAAAGCAATGTCCGGCAATGTATATATTATTAATAACTTCAGATTAATTATTAAAAACTTCAGATTAAGATGCGTAACACTACAAAAAGGCGTAATATCTGTACAAAATTATCTTTTTTTTAAAAAAGGTAAAAAAGGCGCCAAGTACACGTATAGTAGTGTATATGTTGTTACCTCGTAAAAAAACAAAGTGGTAGTATTATTAACAACTTCAGACACATTACATTTTTATTTTTAAGTGGTAATTTTTTTCTGTGGTATACATATGTATTAGTTAGCATTAACATTAATCATGCTGTATTGCGATTATGTTTTATGTTGACTTGAAAAATATATACAAGGTGTACAACTAAAAGGGTTACAGATTATTATTTTAAAAAAACTAAGCAAAATATTAAATTGTTGTTTTCTTTAGAAATAATAGTCCGTAACACCTTTAGCTTCACTACTGTTTATAAGATTATAAGATATATTGTTTATAAGATTAAGATGCGTAACACTACAAAAAGGCGTGATATCCGTACATAATTACCTTTAAAAAAAAAAGGTTAAAAAAGGCGCTAAGTACAGCATAGTAGTGTATATGTTGTTACCTCGAAAAAAAAAGAAAGTAGTAGTATTATACCTCGAAAAAACCTAAGTAACAAGTGGTAGACGTAATCTTTGTATCTCAAAAAATCTCGAAAAATCTAAGCAGTAGCATTTTTATTTCCAAAAAATTATAACCCAAGTGATACATATCACAAAATTATGTTACCTTATCAAAGAAGAGTCGCGCTTCAAGTGATCTATTACAATTACAAAACAGAAATTATATCTTTTTAAATTACAGCGCCAATTACAGAGAGAACATATACACTCCTCACAAAAATTAAAGAAACACTTAAATTTTTTTAAAAACTAGGCAAAATTTGAGCAGCTGTATCTTTGTTAAAAATAAACGAAATTTAAGTTTTAAAAAAGGGTTTTAAAGCTTGAAATCTCTACTTTCAGAAGATCACTATTTTCTTTTAGTTTCTGTGAGTTTAGTAATTCTAACATATAGAAAATCACGACCTGGACAAAATGGGAAATTTTCTTCTCACTTTGTGGGCCTGTCACGTGCCCAAAAAAATCCTGCGAAATTTTTTGACTTTCCAATGTGAAAGCTCGAAGTTTTCCCTACAAAATCTTTTTTTGAAAATGTTTCTACGATTTTTTGTTACTGAGTTATGATTGAATAAGAAATAAGCATTTTGATTTTGATTGCTCATAACTCCGTTAAAAATCATCGTACCGCAATTTGCAAAATGGATTCTTAAAGCTAAAACTTTGCTTTATCAAGTAGTGTAATCGCCAATTTTTTCATAAAGATTTTTGGATACATTACAAATGAGTAAAAATATCGTAAAAATTTGCAATTTTTTACTTTCTTATTTAGATCCAAAAAACAATTGTGCAGAACAACAACAAAAATTTAATCTTTACGTTTTTTTGTACTTTTAAGTACCCTTTTAAGTACATTTAAAAAAATTTTGCCGAATAGCTATGAGATTTTCTTCATGGTGGCCACTATGGTTTTACGGAGCAAAACGTACAAAAAATTGTGAAATTGCTTAATTTTAGTGAAAATCAAGAAAAAAATTAAAATAACGTTTGGCGGACATTAAAAAACTGTTTTCAATTACGCTGACAATACATTGAAGATGAGTAAGTGTCAGCATAAGCTAGAAAGACTTTTTTTTATAAAAAATTAATGTTTTGTGTTTTAAAAATTTGAAAAAATACCGCCGGCATTAGCGTTACCCAAAGCATAGGGGAGAGTGGCCCCATACCGACCGCCTAAATGGTAAAGGTCATAAAGTTGTTAAAAATAACTTTTTTTGACAGGTTTAAAGTTTTACTGTCTAGAGTGATCATTTCTCTAAACTTTCCGCCGGTTGATAAGGTTCATGGGTGTCGTTCTGAGAGATACAGAGAGCAAAGGCAAAAGTCTAGGTTTTCGACAAGCTCAAAAAAGGTGGTCCGAAACCGACCTCCACATGGTCCGCAACCGACCACCCATTTTTTTTAGCGAATCGCAAGAAGAAGTAAAATTTTGAGTTCTTATGGTAATTTGTAAACAAAACACGATGATTTAGAATTAATTGAAATGTTTGTTACTTTATTCAAATACATTTTAATGCTTTTTTAGGGGAAACAAAAATTAATTAATGAGTTAATGAATTAATCAAGGGCTATGGCTTAATTTGTTTTTGTTTTCTTCTGTTTTTGCTTTTTATTTTGCCGTTCTTCTTTTGCATTTTGTTTTCTTTTTTTCTCTTCCTGTCTCTGCCGCTTTTTTTTTCTTGTTGCTCTTTTTGTTTTTCTTTTTCTTTCTGCTTTTGTTCCTGTTTTTCTTTTTTGTTGTTGTCGTTTATCTTCTTTCATTTTTTCCAATGCACTTCGTGCATTTTTTTCTTCGGCAATTCGTTTTATCTCAGCGTCGGATGTCAAAATCGCTGTTCGGCCTGGCTTTCGACCTCTTCTTTTTTTCAGACTGCGCGGCGGAGCCTTCGGGAAAGGTGAAAGCTTTTCGAGACTTGAATTGAGGAATGACGTTGATGCGCGCGAAGTTGATGTGCCGAATGGCATGTTTTCTTCTACTTCTTGCTGTTGGCGATTCTCTTCCTCTTCTTCTTCCTCAACAACATCGATTTCATTCGGAGCTTCATTCGGATTTGCTCGATCCGTTGTAGCACTCGGCATGAAATCGATTTCCTGGAAGATGTCTGAGTCCATTGGCCATATTCCCGTGGCTTTAAAGCCGGATTTTATGTTGACTTCATTTACGGCTAGCTCCAATGCACGTGAGGCCATTGCTGGGATGTCATATATTTGCACGACGCGCCCTGGATTCATTCGCATGAATGTTTCAAATTGCTTGTTAATCGCAGTTTTGAATGGACCAAATACGCTGACATCCAATGGCTGAAGGCGATGCGAGCAATGAGGTGGGAAGGATACAACATGAATTCCATGGTCTCTGCAAAACTGCAACGCTTCCAAAGAGCGGGATTCGTGATTGTCCAAGAGAAGAAGCACAGGGTGTTCACGATTACAGCGAGTAAATTGTTGAAAACATTGCAAAAATTCGACGAACAATTTCGCATTTATCCACCTGCTGGGATTTGCTCCTCCTGTTGCACCTAATGGTCCGCCATTCAAGAAATGTGCTTGAAAACGTGCACGAGGAAAGACAAAATATGACGGTGCGCGGATACCAATTGCAGATACAGCTTGGACCAGTGTCACTAAATTTCCGCGTTCGGCTGAAGTGATTTGCCCAATTTCTTTTCGACCACAACGTGAAATTACGCGGACTGTTTTGTGCACTGTAGAAATGCCCGTGTCATCAACGTTCCAAATGTCGCTTGGTCCGACTTTGATCTCGTTCATTACTGCAAAGTAATTCGCATAAAAAGCAGCAACATTCGTTGGATTGAATGCGCTGGCTCTGGCTAAGCTCGTCGCCTCGGGTTTTCTCAGAGATAATTTTGGGTGTCGGGACATAAAACTACGAAGCCACTCCAAGCCGGCCATTTCGTCGCGAACCCAAGAGTGTGGATATTTAACTTTTATTTGTTTCGCATATTGGTAGGCCAGTGATCGCGCTTGTCTCGATGTAAATCCGCAATAAATATCTGACGAATGAAGAAGATGATGTTCCAAAGAAATTTCCTGTTGTGCGTTGAGCACCTACAAGAACAAAAAAATAAGAAAAAACCAAATGTAATATGCCTACATGGAAAATGTAAACACAATTCAAAACTTACTGTTTTGAAGCCATTCGTCACAATGTTTATATTGTCGACATTCACTTCCGTCGGTCGCTCAGTTGTTTCCCGTTCTTCTGGTGAAGTATTTTCATTATTTCTCCGATGCAGCAACAAGGTCGATCGAGGAATCCCGAATTCACGTGCGGCTGCACGAAGCGACGATCCCAATTGCATTGCTGCAACTGCTTTCCGCAGAATCGCCGGATCTCTTTTTTGGGTTTTTCTTTTAAATGTTCGTCCCATTTCTAGAAAAACATGTGTGATTATCGTCAGAAGTCATTCTTAATAACATTTTGCCCCTTAAAAACACTCTATAAACAATCACGATTCCAAAAAATGGGGGTCGCTTTCGGACCACCACTTGGCGGTCGGTTTCGGACCACTCCGACATTTTTCACATAACGGCTTGTCGTTCACTGATGGCAACAAAGGCGATCTAATTTTAGTAGCGTGCGTTGAAACTGAGGCTATAAGTAATCAAAATAACTTACCTTTCGATTTTTCTGCAAACAAATAAGCACTACTAACTGAAGTACCGTGTAGCTCAGAAATGAATTCCACTGTTGTCAAAACACAATAGGACGCGAAAACCTTACACTAAAATGAGAAGTATAAATGCAACCTACGACCAAATTGTCAATATTATAAGAGCGTTCCAGTCCCGCCACTGTCAATTCGGCCGGCAGCACCATCTGTGAGAAACATGGGGGGGTCGGTATGGTAGGACCGGTCAGTATGGGACCACTCTCCCCTACGAGGAGGTTGCCTGGTCGGATTTACGCTTTGTTATGCGCGCGTGCGCGTGCTTGTGTGTATGTGTGTCATTTAGCTAAGATCCCGTGACTCGTCACTTTCGCAGTATTTTATGACTCTAAACTCATTTATGACTGTGTGTGCGTGCGCTTGCGCGCGCGTGTGTGTGTATGTATGTATGTGTACGTATGTGTGCGTACATGCGTGCGTGTGTGGGTGAGTGGATAGATGGTCGTAGGTGGTAAAATAAATTTTTTCAAATTTATACCAGTATAAGCTAGAAAAACTTTTTTTTAATAAGAAATTAATGTTTTGTGTTTTCGAAATTTAAAAAAATTTATTTTACCACCTACGACCATCTATCCACTCACCCATACACGCACGCATGTACGCACGCACACACGCATACGGAACACACACATACATACACATACATACAAACACGCGCACGCATACACAGTCATGAATGAGTTTGGAGTCATAAAATACTGCGAAAGTGACGAGTCGCGGGGGGCCCAACTGAATGACATACATACACACACGCACGCGCACGCGCGCATAACAAAGCGTAAATCCGACCAGACAACCTCCTCGTATGCTTTGGGTAACGCTAATGCCGGCGGTATTTTTTCAAAATTTTAAAACACAAAACATTAATTTTTTATTAAAAAAAGTCTTTCTAGCTTATGCTGACACTTACTCATCTTTAATGTATTGTCAGCGTAATTTAAAACAGTTTTTTAACGTCCGCGAAACGTTATTTTTAATTTTTTTCCTTGATTTTCATTGAAATTAAGCAATTTCACAATTTTTTGTACGTTTTGACCCGTAAAACTATAGTGGCCACCATGAAGAAAATCTCATAGCTATTCGGCAAAGTTTTCAATTACGCTGACAATACATTGAAGATGAGTAAGTGTCAGCATAAGCTAGAAAGACTTTTTTTTTTAAATTAATGTTTTGTGTTTTAAAAATTTGAAAAAATACCGCCGGCATTAACGTTACCCAAAGCATACGAGGAGGTTGTCTGGTCGGATTTACGCTTTGTTATGCGCGCGTGCGCGTGCGTGTGTGTATGTATGTCATTCAGTTGGGCCCCCCGCGACTCGTCACTTTCGCAGTATTTTATGACTCCAAACTCATTCATGACTGTGTATGCGTGCGCGTGTTTGTATGTATGTGTATGTATGTGTGTGTCCCGTATGCGTGTGTGCGTACATGCGTGCGTGTATGGGTGAGTGGATAGATGGTCGTAGGTGGTAAAATAAATTTTTTTAAATTTCGAAAACACAAAACATTAATTTCTTATTAAAAAAAAGTTTTTCTAGCTTATACTGGTATAAATTTGAAAAAATTTATTTTACCACCTACGACCATCTATCCACTCACCCACACACGCACGCATGTACGCACACATACGTACACATACATACATACACACACACACGCGCGCAAGCGCACGCACACACAGTCATAAATGAGTTTAGAGTCATAAAATACTGCGAAAGTGACGAGTCACGGGATCTTAGCTAAATGACACACATACACACAAGCACGCGCACGCGCGCATAACAAAGCGTAAATCCGACCAGGCAACCTCGTCGTATGCTTTGGGTAACGCTAATGCCGGCGGTATTTTTTCAAATTTTTAAAACACAAAACATTAATTTTTTATAAAAAAAAGTCTTTCTAGCTTATGCTGACACTTACTCATCTTCAATGTATTGTCAGCGTAATTGAAAACAGTTTTTTAACGTCCGCCAAACGTTATTTTAATTTTTTTCTTGATTTTCACTAAAATTAAGCAATTTCACAATTTTTGTACGTTTTGCTCCGTAAAACCATAGTGGCCACCATGAAGAAAATCTCATAGCTATTTGGCAAAATTTTTTTAAATGTAGGGTACTTAAAAGTACAAAAAAACGTAAAGATTAAATTTTTGTTGTTGTTCTGCACAATTGTTTTTTGGATCTAAATAAGAAAGTAAAAAATTGCAAATTTTTACGATATTTTTACTCATTTGTAATGTATCCAAAAATCTTTATGAAAAAATTGGCGATTACACTACTTGATAAAGCAAAGTTTTAGCTTTAAGAATCCATTTTGCAAATTGCGGTACGATGATTTTTAACGGAGTTATGAGCAATCAAAATCAAAATGCTTATTTCTTATTCAATCATAACTCAGTAACAAAAAATCGTAGAAACATTTTCAAAAAAAGATTTTGTAGGGAAAACTTCGAGCTTTCACATTGGAAAGTCAAAAAATTTCGCAGGATTTTTTTGGGCACGTGACAGGCCCACAAAGTGAGAAGAAAATTTCCCATTTTGTCCAGGTCGTGATTTTCTATATGTTAGAATTACCAAACTCACAGAAACTAAAAGAAAATAGTGATCTTCTGAAAGTAGAGATTTCAATCTTTAAAACCCTTTTTTTAAACTTAAATTTTGTTCATTTTTAACAAAGATACAACTGCTCAAATTTTGCCTAGTTTTTAAAAAATTTAAGTGTTCCTTTAATTTTTGTGAGGAGTGTATAATGATATATGGACCTATATATAATTTTATATAAAGCACCAAATTTCATATATAATCCCTGTTTGAGATTGCGATAATGCATACCGAGGATCGCGCGTGGTTGCATGCTTGCGCTCGCACGCCGTCAGATAACATAAGAAATTGCTAACATAAGGTAAACGTCCCAATAGCGGATCATTTAAGACGCCTGGAAAATTGAAATTGAATTTTTATATATATTAACAAATCTTATTTATAAGCGGATACGACGAAACAAAAGCTTGGATTCTCTAGTTTCTGGAAACCATCCAATAATTAGTTCCATCGGTAATAGTTGTTTTGATTTTTTCGGAAAATGCGAGAAAAGGAAATGTCCCAGTACCCGACCATCAGTTTTTGGTTATGTCCCGATATTCGGCCACCCGATATGTCCCAGTACTCGACCATCAGTTTTTAGTTATGTCTCGATATCCGACCACTCGATGTCCCCATTACCAACCAGTCGCAGATGAAAGCAGAAACAGCGATTTGAGAGGTTACGTTCAAGACTTTTCCAATGTAAACAATCTGCTGACTACATAATAGCAATAACGAACTCGTTCGACGAAGCCAAATTTGTAAAATGTTAGATATCATACTTACTGCGAATAATCGCCTCAGTTTAGCGTAATTTTAAACACACTTTAAGCACACTAGTAAACAATGCCGCGCGTCAATGCTGATCGTTCGTGTCAATTTCCGTCAAGGTTATGGCCGCTGAGTTCGTTGCGTCCGGCAATTGGGACATCACCCGATCGCCTGGTTGTACCAGTATCCAGCCACTTGGTTCGCTACTGGTAACCATACGGTTGAAACGTCCGAGTATCCAACCATGCAAATTAACAATTTATCGGCAGATCTAACTAAATTTCGACCCTAGATTTGCATTCTCTACATCTTTCTTAATATAAAAAGCTATAACTTGTTCAATATATATAAAAAATGAAGGCGACATAGTTACAATTGAACTTCGTCAATTCTTAAAAAACTGGCTTACAGATGCGCTTCGTTTCCCGGGGCAGCGCGTGCACTCTTAAGAAACTCGAAAAAATTACTACAAAGAGCGCAAGGATTATTTTAACCGTTGGCCTATTCATAGATTATAAATCGTAGAACTCAATTAAGTGGTTATTTATTTATTTTTATCGAAAAATCTCTTAATTACGTGGAATATTCCTCTTACAATAGTGGTTGGGAACTGGGACATGGTTGGCTATTGGGACGTTTACCTTAAGGGCCGGTATTCATAATCTTCAAGATCGTCTTAAGTAATGTCTTAAGGCTAATACGGTTCTGTGATTGGTTTATGGCATCTTAAGATTGAACTTGAAACGATCTTAAATAACTATGAATACCGGCCAAGAAATCGCATAAAATTATCGCATCAAATATAGAATGGATCTTTTCGGTTATTTCCGGAACATCGCTGACGTTACCATAACACGGCCACGGCCGACCAGTCGTCCTGACAAAATCAAGCAACCGCTCTTACACAAAGGAAAGATTCACGCTATAAACATCGCTTCCGAAAACACGCAACGATCACTTCAAACGACAACCGTGACGTAGCGTGACGCAAGTGATGACGTAGGCCGCCAATAGCCAATTACGCGCTCGAAATTATCGGTGATCACCCCGGAGGGAGCCTCAGCTCGAAGGTAATAAAAGGCTCGCCGCCGTGCCGAAAAACGCTCTTCTTGCAAAAGTTCACCCGCTGAGAAACACCGCTCGTGAAAACCGCTTAAATTCTCGCAACCGCTCTTGATACCGAATTAGCTCGTGCTACTTCTCGGCTTTTCGCTGTGATAGACTCTGTGCGCGCTATCACTCACATCCTGTAATTAATTGTACATACTTTGAGACTAAATAGACCTTTATTTTCTGTACTTTGTATTTGCTGCCTTTTTTCGTTGTGGTCGTTCGCATACCTCGCGCTACCGCACGCGCTCTCGAACATCCCATATAATCATACATATTTGTATATAATTATATATAATTATATATAATCTTTTTTTCCTGGGCTGTACCTGCTGGGAATTTTCAAGTATGTTATATGGTATTATACAGGATTTTTATTAAATTTATATTAAAATAAAATTTATAAGGTATCTAGAAATTGGAAAATTTTAAAAATATTTAAAAAAAATTTTTTTTTTGAAAATATTTAAAATAATTTCTTAGTCTTTTTTAGTTTATTTTGGTTTTAAATATATTAAAAAATAAATGCAATAATTTTAACTCAAACACGGCGCATCCTAGGTTACACTAATTCGGTCCGTTTGAAATTTTCGGAATTTTACAACATTTTATTTTCCGCCAACTTCGCTACTCATATGCCGTGCTAACGAATAGCCTAAGAAATGTCATGTTTGAGGGTTAAATGTCATTATAAAGATTTTTCCTCAATATATTGTTTAAAAAGACGCATTATTTTCGAAATAAGAATTAAGTCCCCCTAGATTGTTGAAATATCACACTGTAGACGGGGAGATTCTTAGCACCCTCTCCTCATTTAAGAGGTGCCCCGGACTGAGGCGTGTTGTTGTTTTCGTCAGTCATTAAGATTTTTTTGGAAAATTAGTGCAGTAAGGATTCCGTTCCGTACAGTGCGGAAGCCGTTTCGCTATTATAGCTCCGCCTTCCGGTACTCAGTATTCCACCGCTTCAAGATCTCACCTCTCACGCTGTAACCTGATTTTGGTGAAACTACTGCCTTTCACCAGTGCTAGTTTTGATCTGCCCCGGGTATTTCATTTCCCCGGTACCACTCTGAGAGGCATTCTTCGATCCGCCAGCTGGGGAGGCGCCCGATGGGGGGCGTAACCTCACATATTTATCACGTCAAATAAAGATATTCTTTAAATAAGAATGTTCTTTTCTTCTGTGATTTTTCTGTACTAAAATATGCTCACAGGCAATGGTTAAAAGCCGGGGACAAAAAAAATTCTAATATAGTAGTACGGAGTTCACTAGTTGTCCGATTGGGCGCCTCGATCAATGAGCGCAGATGTACTTTTTAGTATGCGCTTCCATTGTTATTAATCGAAGGATAACACAGCTCCACAAAAAAAATCGAAATTTCGTTTGCGGGGACCTGACCCACCTTACTATATGTAATCGAGCATGCTGAAACCGAATCCGGAGTCCAAATAACCCCATCACGTCCGGTTTTTTTTCTCAAAAAATAGGCTAAAAATCATAAAATTCAATAAAAACACAAACAAAACCCCATTATCATAGATCCCATCAACCCCACAATTATTGTGGATATAGTTTGGGAGTGATCATTACAGGGCAAACAAAACCTAAAGCATCGAAAATGCGATAAGAATAAGAAAGTTTTATTCGCTTCGTAATTCTTTCGTTCATAATCGTCTCAGTCGGGGGAATTACCAAACGCAACGTGTCATCGTTCTTATCCCTTACAAGCCCTAATACTGGAATATCTACATCTTCCGTCTTCGAATGCGAATTCTCCCACCCTGTGATTTCAAATGCTCCCTCATTCATTGTGTGCCTCGCATCATAAATAAATTGTTCGACTTCGGTCATCGTGTTTAAACTTTTTACGCAGTTGTCTACGTAAAAACTTTCCATCAACTTAGTGAGATTCTTATCTGCGTTCCTAAACATAAATTTAATTCTTTCGTCAGATAACAGTTTCTTCAAATAATAGTTGATCACCACTCCTAAAAAAAAAGGACTAAATGACACACCAAAAACTACTCGGCTATGTCGATAAACAATTATTTTTCCAAGTTTGTTATACCATAAAAATCTCAGAAAATCTCGATCTTTTTTAGTCAAGTCTATTTGCAAGAATGCTTTTCTGATATCAGCTACGACTCCAATTCTTTCTGCGCAAAAACGCAATAAAATGGTAAAAACGAGTTCAATTAAATTTTTCCTTTTTCTAGACAGTCATTAAAGAGATAAAAAGTTCTTACATTTAGCAGACGCATTGAATACCGGTCTTAAAGGAGTAGTACTGCCCACTTCAACGACGCCTCTATGTGGTAGGTAGTGCGCCTCCTGGTCGATCTCATCGTCTGGTACCACCTCGATGATTCCTTCCGCTAACCAGTCGCTGAATACTCGATCGTATACGTTGTACAACGCTGACAATTTCAGCTTTTTCGTAGTCGTGATGAGCCGTTTCTCTGCAAGCTCTCTGTTGTTCGGCAAACTGGGATGCGTCTCGACCCATGGGAGACATACATCGTATCGTCCTTCCATATTGACAATGATTGTTTTCTCGAAACGCCGTAGAACCTCATCATTGTGATCTTTGCGAGATTTTTCCATAACTGGATCGCTAATACCAATTACATCTAGTTTCCAAAGATCAGATACACAGGCTTCACGCTGAAACATAGAAATTACCTGCTCTGCGAGACCATCCATAGCATATTTCGGAACCTGGCCCATCAGCGTCTAGCCGAGACTCGTCTCAACTGCTGTCAAATTACACTTAAATTGTTTAGTACGACCGGTCATTATAGTTTTCCTGCTACATCTGCCCCAATGAGAATTTTGATTAGTGCAGCGTAGTCGCATTTAGTCGGTCCATCAGTGAGTTGTATTCCCATCTCCTTCAATTCGTTCATCCATGGCTGCATTTCCTACAGAGGAATTTCTGCACATATTTCATCTTCGTTAAACACTTTAAAGTTACATGAATAACTGTTGTCCAGACTACACAGATGAACCACATATTTTTATTCCTCTTGACCGCAGACGTGACGTTGCCGAAAAGCGAGTGTTTGAGCATGTGTTCACTGATCGATTCGTATTTTACCTGACGGATAATGTCTTTAGTAGCGTAAGATCGAGTGGAATCTTGATCGAAAAACAACCGCATTACACGCTCTTCCTTGCCATTACGAATTTTGGCATGTAAGGTCTGTAAAATTACGTCCGCTTCTCTAGTTTGGTTGGAGTTCGACAGTACTTTTTCTTTACCATCGTCTGCGTTGGTTGACACCGTCACATCCCCTCGGCTGTTTATATCGGGGCACATTAACACCACGTGCCGGCGACTGCACATCGAACATTTTTTATTACCACGACACACGCGACTCTGATGACCGATTTTTAAACAGTTAAAACACGCATTCTTTCGTTGTAAAAGCGATTTTTTCTCGTCCAATGTCATTTTTTGCGCTTTCTCACACTTTATACTCGTGTGCTTATTTTCACAGAATACACAGTCTATCGGTTTATTTGGGTTTCCCTGTGCGTGTAGGCTTATAGACGGCGTACCTTTTGCTTGATCCGAGCGTTGTTTGTGTTTCGATGTTTTGCGTTCATCATTTTTCAAATCAAAACCGTGCATTGCGATAGATATTCTTTCTTCATTCCTTACTTCGGATCGTAAGAACTGTCGAAAGTAGTCTGATGTCGCTAATACGTTTGGAATTACACCATTTGCCGGAACTAACTTTTCGTCGTGGAAAATCCTTGTATTCTAGCACTGCTAGAAGACAAGGAAGTTGGAGAACACGCAAAAAAAGTACTAACAGCTGCAGATTTAGAATCCGGTTCCTGGAAGAAGTCAGATGCAAAGGCAAAAAACTTAATCGTACGGTCTACCGCCTACGAAATAATTAATTCCTTGTGTGCCATATTCGAACGCAAATCGCTAGGAACCAAAGTATCTCAAGAAGAAACTCATGTTCATAAAATTCGAAAAGGACAAATCGCTTAGTAGTTTTTTCATAGAATTTAAAGCTGCTGTTTGAGCCTATAAATCGGTGGGAGGCACAGTCGATAAATCTAGTGTAGAACATAATGGTCTTCTTGTCTCTAGTGTTAATGCGGGTGTCTTTGCATGGAAGGGGAAAATAATAATTCTCACTCACGTCAGGTCTACGAAAGTAATAGTGTAGTATATTTAGTATTTGAGCTTCGGAGAAGCTATTTGGCAGAAACAATTATTCCGCACTCGCTCACAACTCGTAACTGATTCGTAAGTCGGTATCTAAATAACTTTCGTAGTCGTAAGAAATCTTTCGCGCCGAGCTCACCGCGTACGTGTTCTCTTCACGGGCTCTGCCACACGACTCTCTCACTCACCACCATCTAGCGCCTTCTCGACTCGCGCCCTCTTACGCCGACCGTTTTTACTACAGTTCGGCCAGCCTGACGTTAGGCCGCCTCGGCTGTACTCGCCTTTAATAACAACATAAGACTTAAATTCCTCACTTTACATAAGAATAACATACAATAATAATCTTAAACATTTTTAATAACGCTAATTCTAAGTATTAACTAATCTAACATTTTCCTTAACTTAGGCCTTAATAACTAATCGCTTAATCGGAATCCTCAAAATCATTTTTCTCCTTTCCACTCGCATTCTCGATATCAAATTCTTCGCTTGAATCCGTCTCGAGATCTCCGTCGATTTTATCTCGCCACGGTTTTAAATTAGCGGCTTCCCATATACGCCTGTATACGGTTTTTGGGACATCTGAAACCCTTCAATATCTCCGATAACATATCTATCGTTTCGCAACGCTTTAATGACTCTATATGGACCTTTATACGCGGGGGCTAATTTCTCTGAGCCAGTGTCAAAATTTTTGACCATAACAAAATCATCTGTTTTGTATTGTTGGGCTTGTTTCCGTTTCTTATTAACATACCCTTCGTTATATTTCTGGGCCTTCCGTACCCTATCGCTCGCCTTAGTACGTAATTCCTTTAAATCTCGTGGTTGCGTCCCTCTAGTCTCATCGACATAATCTTTAAGCGCATCGATTACACTTTCGCGTTGTCTAACATCGAATAACAATTGACTGGGTGTCTCGCCTGTTGAACGATTCGGCGTATTATTAATGGTAAACTCAATTTCTCCTAAGGATTTATGCCAATCCTTACCATCGTATAGTTTCCCTAAAGCAGGGCCTAACGTTCGATTAACGCGTTCTACTTGCCCATTTGCTTGGAACGATCCCGTCGCTATTTTAACATGAGTAATGCCTGTTTCATTCATGAAATCTTCAAACTCTCTTGAAGTAAAACATGTACCTCGATCGGAAATTAATGTTTTCGGTCTACTATAAGTTTGGAAATATTCACGCAAATGTTTAATTGACTCTCGCGAGGTTGTAGATTTCACAGCGTACAAGCGCACGTATTTTGAAAACGCGTCTATAACTACTAATACATGCCTCTTCGTCGCATGAGCACGATCTACTGGACCATAATGATCGACATGAACAGTCATGAATGGCGAATTTCCCTTAGGAATGCTATGAAGTAGCCCTTCTGCTTTACCAGTGTTTTTCGTAAATTCTATACACTTAATACAATTCTTAACATGACTCTTAACTTTATCCTTCATATTCGGAAACCAGAAACTCTCTTGGAGTATTGCATAAGTTTTATCTACACCAAAATGGCCAAAATTATTATGATACCTGTGTAGCACTTCTTGCTCCATTGCGGATGGTACATAAAACAATATCTTATCTTTTTTCTTTCTATAGATTATACCGTTGCGCATTTCATAAAAAGGATCTTGTTCCTTTTCTAATCGTGACTTAAGTTCTTTAATGTTCGCATCGTCTGCTTGACTTATCGATAAATTAACCTCGAAAGTATTGTCTTCTAATACTATTATATGATGAATTCGGCTGAGTGCATCCACATGTGGCATTCGCTTACCGGACCTGTGCTCGGTTGTATAATCATAATTTTGGAGCTCTAACGCCCACCTTGCAACCTTCGGGGGTTTATCTCCTTTTTATTTAGGGTCATAACTAATGCACTGCAATCTGTCACGATCTTAAATAGAATGCCTTGCAGGTACACACGAAACCGTCTTAACGCATAAATGATAGCTAGCGTCTCTAGCTCATAACTATGATAACGGGCTTCTGCTTCTGTAGTCTTTTTGGAAAAATAAAATAATGGATGGAATTTATTATCCTCCTTTTTTTTTAAATAACACTGCGCCAAATCCCAGAGAACTGGCATCGCAATGTAACTCAGTCTCATCCTTAGGATTATAAATGGCTAAAATAGGTGCTTTCGTTAATTCCTGCTTCAATCTTTCAAATGACTCCATCTGCTCAAACCCAAACTCGAAAGTTACCCCTTTCTTTAATAAAGCGTATAATGGAGCAGCAATCAATGAAAACCCTTGTATGAATTTCCGAAAGTATGAGCTCAGACCTAAAAAACTTTGCCCGTCTCTTATACATTGCGGGGTTGGAAAATTCCTTACTGCCAGAATTCCCGATTTAGTTGGACGTATGCCTTTAGCCGATACAACATAACCTAAAAATTCGATCTCTTCATAAACAAAGTGACACTTATCTAGTCTTAATTCTAACCAATTTTCCGTAAATATTTGAAGGATTTCAGTTAACACTTCGTAGTGTTCCTCGAGCGTGTCGGTTGCTATAACAACATCATCAAAATATGAAACTACGTTACCTGACTTAAGAGGTTCTTCTAACGTATCGCTAACATGTCGCTGGAAACAGGCCGCAGCATTTTTTGGACCAAAAGGCATTTTAACCCATTCGTATTGTCCAAACGGAGTAACGAAAGATGTCTATTTAATACTATCTTCATCCATATAAACGTGGTGATAACCATCCTTTAAGTCAAGTAATGTATAATAACGTTTACCCCGTAACTCGTCTATTTGCTCCTCAATAATCGGCACAGGAAAATTATCGCGTTCTGTAATTTTATTCAAAGGCCGATAATCAATACATAAACGTAAACTGCCATCTCGTTTTCTCACTAAAACGATCCTAGAGGCGTATTCAGAATTTGACGGACGAATTACTCCGTTTTTCAGCAATCTGTCGATAATCTCACGTAACTTATTCTTTTCGTCATAAGACAATCTGTTTGGAGTAAAATGAAATGGTTGCTCGGTCTTACCTTTAATCTTAAATTTAGTTTTAATCTTTGGAACTTCAGGTTGTTTCGCTTCCAAATAAGTCGTTCGGATAGTTTCCTTAACCCTATCTCGTACTTCAGATGGTAACTCCGGATTAATATCTAACTTGTCCATCTCGCCGCCACTAAATATGCTCGGCTTTACATTCAGGATTTCATTTTCCAACGCTGATTTCTTTCCGTCCGGAAGTTTCGCTAGACCTAACCCTAATACCTTTAAAGCGTCCCTACCTAAGAGAGCGCTATGTTTCATCGTGCCATCTGTAACGACTCTTAAAATTACGTCCTTGGCCGTCGCGTCTTTGCATGCAACTTTTAACTTAGCCACGCCTACGATCTCTACGGCTGATCCGTTAATTCCTTCATATCGTTCGCACGCTATTTTTTCAATCCAATCACGCGGAACAAATTTTTCTTTAATCAAGCTAATCGGACTCGCGGTATCTAACTGAGTATCTAAACGAAAATGATAATTAGTCGCGCCACCAATTCTTTCAAAATCGACAAACTTTAAATATTCGTTATGCGCGACAAACTGATCGGTGACACTTGTTACTTGGGGTGCGCTTTGTTTCGGTTTCGGCTTCGCCGTCGGGGTCGTCTTCTTCTGCTTCTGCGGATAGTCTCGCATACCGTGCCCTTGAAGTCCACACTCATAACAGGAACCTCGTTCTCTCTTTGGCTTGGTACACTCCTTCATCCGATGACCCGTTTGGTTGCAGTTATAACACCGCGTCCCCTCTACTTTATTCTCGTTCTTCCGTGGAACTCCTGGTTTTCCTTGTTTTGACTTGTCAGATGCAACAACATTGCTATCACGTCCGTGTTTCCCTTTAAATTCGGGCCGTAACCTAATGTTCTCGAACGCTCTCAACAGCATATCTTTCCCCTGGAACCGCTGCATCCGGGCTTGATTCTGAAGAAGTCTGTCAGGAATCCCGTCGATTAAATAATCTACCAGCTTGTCTTCATTCACCGGTACTCGTTATGCCAGAATCACTTTGTCGTAAAAGTATGTGCCGAATGTTTCGTCGCTTTTCCATTCTCTTTTCTCGAACTGTCGCCGCAATTCAACTTTAGCCGGCCGGACATCGAATAAGTTACGCATCTGCTCTAATAAATTTTCGATTGGAGTCTGTAGATGCTCTGGTTTGGAATGGAACCCCTTCAGCGCTTGATCCTTAACCTTTAAACCAATTAGCACTCGCGCGGCATTGTCATCTAACGAATACGTCTGCCGCACAAAGTTAAATTGTCTTGCCCATCGGTCGAAAGCGTCACGTTCACCCGCGAACTCACTTACTAACTCGTTTATGGCACTAATCGCCTGTCTGAAATTCGACCATATGTTATCGTTTACTCTCGATGTTGCCGATGACCGCATTGCCATATCTCTCTCTCGCCAAGTAATGTCTAATTCCCGTCGCAATAGCTCCTGCTCTCTTCTCCACTGTGACGAGGGCAGCTCTCTCCCGGTATGTGACCGGTCGGTAATATCGGCACCGCCGGGATCTCCTATACTGATCAGGGGCTCTTGCAAACGTATGGCTGGAATGGAACGATCCATCTCACCGCGCACATCATCCTGCGCATCTTGGCGGTCTCCTTCCTCATTTTCCCGCCCATTTTCCCGCCATGACGAATTCGCTAGCTCGTCGGATCCTCTTGTCCCTTCACTGTCGTCGGACCCGAGGCGCTTGATTTCCTCCCTCCAAGACCCGCTGGCGTCATGTTTGTTGAGCTTCTTAATATCTAGCTTATTTCCTTTCACGGGCAGACCCTTCCACTTGCACATCTCCCTAAGAGCCGCGATAGAAAATTCACGGGTATCCATCTTAACCAGATCCGCTTCTTCTACGTAGCACAATCAGGCACACGAGGCGCGCGATCTTGGTCACTTATCCCACTTCTGAGAATTGTAGAACTTAATGGTCTTCTTGCCTCTAGTGTTAATGCGGGTGTCTTTGCATGGAAGGGGAAAATAATAATTCTCACTCTCGTCAGGTCTATGAAAGTAATAGTGTAGTATATTTAGTATTTGAGCTTTGGAGAAGCTATTTGGCAGAAACAATTATTCCGCACTCGCACACAACTCGTAACTGATTCGTAAGTCGGTATCTAAATAACTCTCGTAGTCGTAAGAAATCTTTCGCGCCGAGCTCACCGCGTACGTGTTCTCTTCACGGGCTCTGCCACACGACTCTCTCACTCACCACCATCTAGCGCCTTCTCGACTCGCGCCCTCTTACGCCGACCGTTTTTACTACACTAGTTATATTCTTATTAATAGCCATGCCAACTGAGTACAATATTGTTGTAGCTACCCTCGAAACACTCGAAGAAGATGATTTAATCATGGATCGAGTAAAAAGCCGTTTGTTAGAAGCCGAATTAAAGTTAAAGGGTGAAAAAACAAATACAGATGGTACGGCTGGTAGAAACACTACTATCTTTTGAGGCACAAGCTAAAATAACATATATTACAAATGAGGTAAACTCAGCCACAAAGCAAACAAATGTAAAAGTAAAGTTGGAAAAAAAAATTTACTAAGCAGCAAGCAAATTCAGGTAACACAAGCAAGGACGATACTGGTCCTGACAAACCATTTGCATTTATGACGACATCGTGTAAGAAGGCATACACAAATTTTGAAAGTGTCATTAACTCAGGTTGCACTGCTCATATTGTAAATAATGATTCGCTTCTTTCTCAGTCGCATAATTTAGACTCCTCTATCAATATTGGTGTAGCTAAGGATAGTGAATCTATGTATGCTGTCAAAGGACACATGACTATGAATTTAGTGGTCAATGGGCGGGAGAAGTCTGGAGTTCTGAAGGATGTTCTGTATGCCCCATCATCACGCCAAAATTTGATATTTGTTAGTAAGATTGATCGAAATGGCGGGTCTGTAGTATTTGAAAAAGGTCAAGCAAAGAACTTTATGGATAAAAAGCTGGTTAAAGTAGGTGAACTAAAAGGAGGTCTCTACTATCTACAAATGCATACATCCAAGGATATTGCAAATACTACTGTTCATCGCAAGAGTGAATTAACCATACTGTGGCATAAAAGACTCGGTCATCTGGGACATCAAAATATGTGCAAACTGATCACGAAGAAAAGGGCAGAAGGTGTCGATTGCAAGTTTGACGATCTGGATTTCTGCGAAAGCTGTGTGAAGGCAAAACAAACCAAATTGCCATTTAGTAATACAAGAATCCGGGCTAAGAGATCACTTGGTTTGGTGCACTCCGACGTTTGTGCTTTGTGGACCGTCAAACGTTACCAATCATGATGACAGAAGATACTTTTGTACATTTATTGACGATTTCACACATATGACTGCTACTTATCTATTGAAGAATTAGAGCGAAGTTATCGATTGCTTCAAGGAATATAAGTCTATGGCAGAAGCTCATTTTGGTTGTAAATTAAGCGATTGCGCTGTAACAATGGCGGTGAGTACTGCTCCAATAAAATGAAATTTTTATGCAAGTTTGAAGGTGTTACATTAGAATACACTACACCTTACACACCGGAATTGAATGGAGTTTCAGAGAGGATGAATCGAACCCTGATGGAACGTGCCAAGTCAATGTTAATCGAGTCCAAAGCGCCCAAGAAATTGTGGGGCAAAGCTGTTCTGGTTGCTTACCTGACAAATCACACGCCTATTGAAACTGTTCCAAATAAGACTCCGTATGAAGCTTGATACGGTCACAAACCAGATCTATCAAAGTTGAAGGTTTTTAGTTGCTATACTTATGCTTTAGTGCCAAGAGAAAAACATACTAAGTTGGATGACAACACAGTAACATGCATTATGGTTGGCTATGGTCCAAATAGTTGTCGTCTTTGGAATCCAGACACTCGCAAATTGATTTATTCTCGTGACGTCAAATTCGATGAAAGCCGTTTCGGTGATGTAATTGAAGTCGACGAAGAAGACAAAACAGAGAATGATGCGCTCGTACGTCCTCAAACTCCTGTTAAAACACCACCGAGTACTCCAGAGTCTTCGAAAACACCGCCAACAGCAGTAAGAAAGTCATTGAAGAAGATGAGTGATCTTGAAACTCCTAAAAAACCTCCAGAAAGCGAAACAGATGAGGAATTTGCAACTCCTGATGCTACTCCTGCCGAATCTTTACATGGTCGTAAGCAACGTACTAGACAAATGCCAAGAAGATTTAATGACTTTGTTCTTGATAATCATGAAGGACACATGGCTTATCATTTAAGTGATTTGCTTGACAATGTATCTAAAGGTTTTAAGAATATCACTGGCAGACATGACGAAGCAGAGTGGCGCGCAGCAATTAAAGAAGAACTTGATTCGCTGATTGAAAATAGCACCTGGTCTATAGTTAAAAAGCCTAAAGATGCTAAGTTAATTGGTTTCCGTTGGATTTTTAAACTGAAAACATCCGAGGATGGTGAAAGGAAACGCAAGGCACTTGTAGCTAAAGGTTACATGCAAAAGGTCGGTATTAATTATTTCGAAACATATTCACCGGTAGCCCGTTTGAGCACTATCCGATTGTTACTTGCTGTCGGAATACAACACGGGTTTAAGTTTTGTCATCTAGATGTAAAGACAGCTTTTTTACACGGACATTTTACACGGACAAGGAACGATTGTTTTCATTTTGGTTTTGAACCCTTGGTTTTAAACGTTCCGAATCTGACTACTGTCTCTACGTGTTGATAGATGGCTCTACGGTTATACATCTTGGATTATCGTGGATGATATACTTTTATGTGGCAACGACCCACACACTATAAATTTAGTCAAACAAAAATTATCAAATAAATTCAAGATGAAAGACCTCGGAGTCGTGAAGATGTTTACGGGCTTGATGATCACTATTGACAATGAGAAGGGCGTACTAACTATTGACCAATCCGATTATTTGCTACAAATACTTGAACGGTTTGGTATGAAAGACTGTAATCCTGTAAGCATCCCAATGTAAATGAATTGTAAATTGAGGCGCAACAACGACGCTAATGTAACCAAACTCCCATACAAAGAGTTACTTGGGAGCCTTATGTATTTGATGCTATGTACTAGACCTGACTTATGCTTTGCCGTCGGGTACTTGAGTAAGTATTAAGACAATGCTACTAATGAGCACTTTGCACATTTGAAGCGAGTGCTGCGATATCTAAAGGGCACTGCGTGTATGAAGCTGAGGTGTTCAAACGCTCTGCTGAGAGAAATGTTCCTGGTTAATTACGCCGACTTAGATTGAACTAATGACTTGGGTGACAGGAAGTTCACTAGTGGTTTCCTATTTTAAGTATATGAAAATACTGTCATATAGTGTAGTAAAAAGCAACCAATCGTTACATGTTCTACCACTGAGACAGAATATGTGTCTGCCGCTACTGCAGCTAACGCTATGGAAGCTTCATGGTTTATTAAAGTTTTATTTGATTTGCAGATTGACCCAATGTTACCTGTAAAGATTTATGAAGACAACCAGGGTTGCATATATGTCTCTCGTAATCCAGAAACCAAGAGATCTAAGCATATTGACGTAAAGTTCCACTATCTCCGCAAATGCGTATGGAACAAAAGGATTGAACTCATCGGTATACCATCTAGGAAACAGGTGGCTGACTGCCTGGCTAAATCTCTTGGATAGGAACTCTTCCTAAATTGCAGGACCAAACTGGGCTTGGAGCGAGGGGAGGTGTCAAAAGTAGTCTGATGTTGCTCCATTCGCTACCGCCTTAATACTCTACCACCTTAATACATTACGTTGGCGCCTTACAATCGGCGCCACCATCTTAAGTTTAGTATATCTATCTTTTACTTTATATCGAGTCTTGTACTGAGAGTTATCTGTTACGGTTTTAATTACAAGCACAATATTATAAGTTGAACAATCTCTGAGAGATATCAGTAAACAGTTTTATTAAACAGAGTAGACTGCAGTTCCAGTATCCTTTTGTTTAATCTTTCAGATATATCACATATATAAATAACAGGAACTTGATCAGCTGTGTAAGTCGTTCTTTTCTTCGTTTCCCATCTGCCACGACTGGCACTGGATGACGCTGCCAAGCACGTAAAAGTTCCTTGGGTAGCGAGGACTTGACAAGCGGGAGTAACATGGCGCCGCACTTATCCGATGTTACCCCGAGCGATTCGAGAGCTCTTAGCTGAGCCTCTATCTTATCATACAAACTAGACAATGGGATTTGATCATCCAGTTTCATGACATTTTGCATAACTAGCTTGAGAAGCTCGCGCACGTACACTTCCACAAGCACTTTGTCCCGGCCAAAACGATTCTTTAAACTCACGATCGCACCGTCATAGTTCTCTTCGATGGGAGGAAAACTGTCGACTAGCTCAGCGACTATGCTCTCATCGCCTGTAGGAGATATTGGAACTTGTCTCCTTTGTTGATGTTGGCATTCTCGTGTATCTTCTTGAATTGTGACCAGAAGGGCAGCCATTCCTTCACGTCCCCGCTGAATTTTCTCAGTTCAATTTTAGGCAATTTTATCATAGGTTGGGCGCTGACGAAATGTGTTCTCGGCTATCGAGTTCGCAGTATTGTTCACGGCATTGTTCGCAGCGGTCGGTAAATGAGTCATGGCAGCCATCCGTGCACGTATATATTTGTGTTTGTACTCGTCGTTGCTCATCATTTCCGCGTCGATTGTTTCTGTCTTCACATTTTCTGTCTCTATCAAGCACGTAATATAGACCAAATTGGCATCTACTAACGCCTTGTTCTTGTCTTCGAAAATTTGTAGAAATACTTGTAGTTTGGCTAAATCCGCGGCGCCTGCATTCGCATCCGTTATCCTTAGAACCAAGTCGTTTAACGCGCCCGTAAAAGCGGTTCGCATTACAGTACGTGTCTTCTTTGCAGCTTCCATCTTGAATGCTCGCTTTCACACACAACACAATTCGACGATTATCCTTTACTTACAGTCCTGTCACGGTCGCCAAAATGTTATTAATCGAAGGATAATCGGGATAAAGGTGGTGAACAAAAGGACTATAACTTCTGAGAACTTAACGTGTCTATATAATATCGAAAGAATTCTTGTACAGAGACACGTTGTAATGCGCACGCTCGCTACCGACCGACGACTACTACCCGTCCTCTCACCTACGCTCTCGGCGGCAGCGATCACGCTGTACTATTACCCTAAACCTAGGACCTTTTTAACATCCATAATATGCATTAAACATTAAATGCGCATAGAATGTGGGACAAGTACATTTAATGCAAAGTTTAATGTACATTCAAAGCGCATTATACGCGCATTGGTGCTCCTTGGAAACTTATGTTTAAAATTAAATCATTCGTCAATTAAAAATATAAATAATAATAATGTAATAAAACATTATTTTTATTAAGCTAGTTGAAGTTTAGAACGTTCTTAAAGCGATTTTTTAGAAATGATTTCTTTCGTTTTTCCATGCACAGAGAAACTTCTAACATAAGTGCCATACATAAAATATATAAAAGACCGAGCCAATACACACTGCTGAAAACATGCATCCTTGTAATCAAAAAGCCTACCACCAGATCACATATTAGACATTCTTGCTGAATATAATTTGTTTCCAGATTTCTTTTGGCACAGAAGAACTTCTGAGAAATGGAACAAATCATTTATAAAAAAATCGCTCTTAAAATGTTCCAAACTTTGAATAGTTGGAACAATAAATAGGAATTTTTATTATCTGCATATTATATAAGTACGCGTGGATATTTCAGATTAAACGGAGCATTTCCGGATCTCGACTGTTAATAAACTATTACTTTTCTGACGTAATGGATATTAAAGATTGTTCTCACAATTGTATATTTTGGCATAAAGAATAAATTAGAAAATTTTATTACATATGCAAGTATACGCATACTTTGTATAAAAGTTTCAGAGTAGTTCCGGGACTATTAATAAATCATAATTTTTTTTACGTTATGGATCTTAAACATTGTCTAAGTACTTATTTATTATTTTGGCACAAAACGCAGGAGCAATCGTTTAGAAAAATGCTCTCTTTCATTTGAAAATTCTTTCCATCATTTTCTGAGCAATTTTTTGTCGTCTCTGTTTCTTTCCTTTTCCTTCTTATTTCTTCTGTGTTTATTTTCACTTTTTCCATCATTTCTTTTCTATTTACAAAAATTGTAAATTATTCATTATGTATACACGTATCTATGCATATATATATATTCATATGTATGTTATATTGTATCATATATATGATAAAATTGGATCATATATATGATAAGGATGCGATTGGCGCTTAATTATGTTAAGATAAGGAGGTATTGTAATGTTTTAACATGAGACTATAAGATAAGGGGGTACTGTAATAATTTAATATTTAACAACTTCTATGTTATTCAACGATGTCATTGTACACTGAAGAAGGCCACAGTTATGGCCGAAACGTATGATTATTTTTATTTTTATTTTTGTCAGAATATATTATATTAGCACAAAGATCTAGCTAGTTCGCTAGCCCTTGTTTGAATTGTTGATAAAATTGAGCTGCTAAAATCTCTGATTAATTAAAATTATTATTAAAATTAACTAAATTATTAAATTTTTATTATATTCTTAATTGTATAGTATATATTTTATGTACATATCTACATAAATACTACATACATAAGCATACAAATGCATATACATAGGGGACAGCCAATCGGCATCGCGGAAAAGCGGCAATGAATTCAACTATCGATTTAACACGGTTTTTTAATATAAGGAATAAAATACTACAATTTTGTACGAATAGTAACAAATACCGATTTGTTTTTACAGCTATAAAATCTATTACAATGTATGTATGTATGTAGTTTATTGTTTGTCCCCGCCGGGTTTACAAGGCGTTTTTGTGAGGAACGATCTCAAACCTCTTACAACAACGCCCCGCTCATCCGCATACACAAAATTTTACACATTTCTTACATTTACACCTTACTTAAATGTATCTCCACCTCACTTATACACGTACATTACATAAACTGGCGTTTTTCAGGGACGTACCCAACTCTTTACAAACATACATCCTTCCTTACCCGACCTGACCATTATGGCCCTTTACAATCTTTTTCCTCTCTCTTCTCCTCGCCCTTTACCCTTTTCCCTATTCTTCCTAACTGTCCCCTTCCCGCTTCCCCCAACCTAACTCATCCCTCATTCCTCCCTCTCCTCACTCCGTCTCCACTCTCTGGCTCCTCGCGTCCTTGCGTCATCCGCTCCTTCCTCGCGTGACAGACCTGCTCCCTTTCCCCCCCCCTCTGCCTAAATACTCCATACTTTCCTAACAGCTCCGCTCTCTTCTTCTCATCTTCCCTCTCCACTATCAGCACTTCTCTCCCTCCCTCCTCACTTCTTTCCCAGATCCTTCTAATTCTCGGCACTCTAGGTCCTTGCTGTAACTCATATTTATATATTCTCCTCTCTGCTACCCTTCCGTCTCTTCGCCTTCGTCTCCTTCTCCTGCCCCACGGCGGCCGATCCACATCTCTCAGTTCACACCGCTCGACGCTCAATCATTCACCTCTCAGCTCGGCGCTCCGCTCGATCATTCATTTGATCGAAGCCAGCTCGCTACTACCCTCACTTCTCACATCCGTCGTCCGTCGGTATATCACCTCACTCGCATGCCGACTCGATCGATCTTACAATCGATTTTCAACTTTCTTGCTAGCCGGTACGAACTTCTCTATCGCTCGGTCCGCTCGATCATTCTTCTCTCCTCCACGGTCAGGTCCTCGTCCACCCCTATCTCCAACCTCTGCTTAAATATCCCCTACCTTCCTAACAGCTCCGCTCTCTCCTTCTTATCCTCCAACTCCACTATCAGCACCTCTCCCTCTCCCTTTCCACTTCCTTCCTAGACCCTTCTAATTCTCGGCACTCTACACTGTTAAATTCATAGGGTTAAATTAAACTCAATTTTGAGTAATTTTTAACTATTCCATAAGTCGCCACTGCTCCTACTCAATATGTAGTTAATTGGACTAAAACAATGTTAATTTGACTAAACCAATGGAGTTAAAATAATCCTATTTTATTTCAAACTAATAAGTTTTGACGCACATGGTAGTTAAAAATAACAAAATAAATCTAACTCATGGTATTGGTTTAAATTTCATTCTCTAACTTTTAAAACAACCTAGCTTCCGAAGCGCGGATCTAGCTCGCGGCTGGTCAGGGTTCGGAGTAGGCGCGGAGGAAGACACAAGACTCGGTTAAAAGAAAAAACGTAACAAAGTTTATTCGATTAAGTTGATTCGCAATACATCGGTGTGATCGCGGAGATTGACGTGAATATCGAAGCGGTATGATATACAGCAAGATCGCGGGGTATCGGAGATATGTACAAGCGGTATGATATACAGCAAGATCGCGGAGTATCGGAGATATGTACAAAGGTCGCGGAGTCGAGTATCGACAATACGTACAGAGATCGCGGGGCGCGGGTATCGGCGGTATGTACAGAGATCGCGAGGCGCGGGTATCGGTGATAAAAGAACGCGGGTCCAAGTATCGGCGGTATGTACAAAGGTTGCGGAGTTCGGCAATATACCGGGGATCGCGCGCGGCGCGGGGCGCGTGGAATCGAGCGGCCAAGAGCCTTGGCGGATATACAGATAACTTTTTATATCCTGTCGCATCGATATGTGGAGGCGGGAGGCGGCACCGGGCGGCCAAGATACTTGGCGAGTAAGAGAAGAGCTCTCTTACTCTGGTTCACTCCGGTGTCACAGGTTCGCGGGTGGAAGATCGAATCAATCGCCTAGATACGTCACTTGGCAGAGCCAGAGAAAACTCTCTACCTCCTGATTGTTCGAATTGGATTGCGGGATCCGTGAGCAGCGGAGAACTGGTCCGGTCGGTTTGCTGGCTCACGGCGGAATCTAAATGTTTAAACAATTCGGCGCCTTTTATACCCGTAGCGCGATGTCGGCGTGGCGGGGGTATGCGCGACGGCAATCGCGAGCGCCGGGATGGAGCGGCGGGTCAGTCGGGAGTTACGGCGTCCCGACGCCGCGATTGCGTTCGGCGGCGCTCGGCCGCGCTCGGACGTTTTCGGCACCGCTCGGCGCTCCGAGTCGGTTGCCGCGGTAAGTCCGTTCGCGGACTTGTACGCGAGATTCAGTATTTAGAAAAGGGCACACCGTGCCTTGTCTCGCCCGACGGATGGTTGGCCGGGCGGCATCCGGCTGATGCTCGCCGGGAATGATGCGTTTTCGGGGCGCATCGTTACACTTTTAACCTTTAGTGTAGGTCCTCGCTGTAACTCATATCCTCTATTCTCCTCTCTGCTTCCTTCCGTCTCTTCGCCTTCGTCTCCTTCTCCTGCCCGGCGGCGGCCGATCCACACCTCTCAGCTCACACAGCTCAGCGCTCCGCTCGACCATTCACCTTCCAGCTCACACCGTGACGTTGTGTCCCAACTACATCGCACGTTAAAAGAATATGTCAAACTAAATGTGTCAAATATAAAAGCGGAAGGCATGTCAGAGTTAAATCGTAGAAGCTCACATGTTGCTTGCGTCGAAGGAGTGAGATTGTAAAACTTCGCGAACATTTCAAGCGTAACAGTAAAGAAACTTATAATGACCATTTTCTCCACTCAATCCGTAACATGCCATATTCAAAGTCACACTAATAAGAATTATACACAACGACGAATTACATTACATTAAGTCGTGTTCCCAAAATACCACAGGACAGGCCAAAATCAAACAAATTGACATGTTCTAAAAGTAATACAAAAACAAACCGAACTCTGAGACAAAATACGGCCTCGATGACTCAATCGTATATCGCGGACAAAATTTTCCGTGTCTTTTTGGAGGTTGACTTCTTACAGTCCCGAATAAATTAAATTGCGTAATTAAGAAGGGGAAAGACAGATTGCAGCTTCTTAAACAAACTGAACTTGTATACGAAATTGACTGTGTAAATTGCAGTTCATGCTACATTGGACTGTTGTGAGCGCACAACGTATTATATATTAATTAGTGCACTTGGCAACTACGAGTCGCCGCCGGTAAGAAATCCGACCCTAGCGACGAGGACCGCTGATACGAAGGCCAGCACGAGTCGCGGTTATGACCATATATGGACATTCCGATCGCTAGGCCTCCGATCCTAAAATCAAAAGCGCTGACTGCGAAGTCAGCAACACGGAGACGATAAAACGCCCGCCCTTTGAAGGAACGGCGGGCAGTCTAAAAACCGAGCGCGTACCGCAAGTCAACGTAACGACAATTGTGACCCGCAAATCAGGGTAGTGAAGAATCAACGAGTGTGTCAATAAAATCTCGTTTTATTTAACTCGACTGCAAATTCAATAACACCAGTGTCCTCTCTACCTCCTATCCGGCGGATCTCAAGAACCCTGTGCCGGTCTCGATCCTTGATCCAAGTCGCGGCACAACAATTGGTAGCAGCGGTGGGATCTGCTAACCGAGCGAGAGGACATCCTAATACGCCTGCAAAAAAGGGAACGGATCATCAAACGGCGGTGACGCATCCCGGAGAGGAATAGCCGGCCAGATCCCGAGTGAGTGAAACGACGGTAGCAGCCGCCGAGTGTTATCAGCGACACCGGAGAAGGCCCCGACCTACCGCACGGACTCGCCAGCCCAAGCAGCAAAGCAGCGACGCAGGGACGCAGCAAAGCAGCAACGAAACAAGGCAGCGAAGCGGCCCTGCAGGACAACGACTCAGCGAAAAGCGGACAAGATGCGATACACAGCGTTACTGTAAGTTCGTTACAATTCGATATTGCGAGCGCCGAATGTAAACTTCGCGACCGACGCGATACGGATCGTGTACGCCAATAGCAAAACTTAATGTCAGACGGCAAAATCACCCCAGCCCGTCCCGTCCGAAACGAGTCGTTCCTGCACAGCGAGACAGCACGGCGCGCGATTGAATATAGCTCGCGAAGCCCCGTACGCGTAAATAGACGTACCATTAGCGAAGCGTTAGACAGCGTGTGACAGAATTTAGATTCGCGATTGTCAGACGATGACTCGCCAATACTAGAATTGCACCCGAACGTTGTAATAGAGCGAGAATTTTTGTTCGACGAAGTAGACGCAAGTTTAACGCGCGAAAATAATAACGGCGACGGTAGACTGACCCCGACACAAGCAGACGCCCATTCAGACGCCGCAAACAGTGACGCGTGGTGGCTACACTGGGACAGCGACACCCACTACAGCAGTAGCTTCGATTCTGACGAAGATTCCGCGGAGGACATTATGAGCCAGCAAGGAAGAACGACTCAAGACAATATACCCCGC
Organism: Temnothorax unifasciatus; assembly: GCA_030770225.1. Taxonomy (NCBI): domain Eukaryota; kingdom Metazoa; phylum Arthropoda; class Insecta; order Hymenoptera; family Formicidae; genus Temnothorax; species Temnothorax unifasciatus. Next base: position 73,194 of record JASTWK010000521.1, on the reverse strand, counting down.
GACGAGACTCAAAATATGCCGATGACACCCGAGCAGGTCAACGCGGAAATAGAGCGACTCCGACCCTCGGTTAACAGGCGACCGTCCGACATCGACCAAAACCGAGCCCCTGAGCCGGTGCGAGCAAGTCCAGGAGCACTGGACTCCGTGCTCACCGGCATTTTGAATATGATGCGCGACATGCAGGATCGTTTGAACCGTACAGAGACCGCGGAGTTTGAGCGCTCTGTCGAAATCTTTCGCGTCATGCGCGACATGCAGGACCGCATGACCCGAATAGAAGCCGCAAATTACGATCGCCCCGACGAAACAGGTCGCCGCGTACGCAGCCAAGGTCCCCTCGACATAACTTACGGACGAACGTTGGAAGACGTCAGAAACCAACACAATCCCATAAATAAGTACATTAAATTAAAGGAAGCCCGCGATATGATTCCGGAAATCGACGGAACGTCGCGCAGTCAGGTACAAAAATTTCTAAACGCCAGCCAACCTATGTGATGAATGAAATTAACCCCGCAGAGGAAAAATCATTATTAAAGGCTATACTTTGCACGAAATTAACGAGAAAGGCCATGTACGATTTCCAAACGCGAGACATACATTCTTTCGCTCAACTGAAGCAGGAAATAGAAATGTGCTATTTAGCAAAGCGAAGCACCACGCACATTCAGAAATAATTTAATATGCTCCGGCAAAAGCCAGGCGAAAGCGCGAAAGAATACGGACTCCGTGTAGATAAATTAATTATCAATGGAACTATATCAATCAATGATCGAAGGCCGTGAACATTTTTCAGAACAAAGAAAAGCGATATTAGATACAATGCAGGAGCTAGCGCTAGAAAATTTTCAGCTAGGACTCCGAGATGACATTCAAACTATCGTGCGATCACGAAATTACGCTAATCTCACAGCAGCAATTCTGGGCGCCACGTCAGAAGAGAAATTGAAAGGCACGGCGCTCGACTTATAATACCGACCGAAACAAAAACGATCAGGAGCAATCCCGACAAGCTTGAAACGTTAGAGTTGAATGCCACAAATGTGGAGAAACAGGCCATTACGGGCGAGATTGCCGTACGAGCCGATACGCTAATAGATTCTCGTTGCCGAGAGCAGAAAAGCCCAGCGGAATCAATACCGTCAAAAAGTATTGCAATTATTGCAAAAAATTGGGGCATAAACAGAAAGTAACGGAGCATTAGAGCGGTCGCACCGCACATTAGCCGAATATTTGAGACACTACATAAATGAAGACCAGACAAACTGGGATGAATGGCTACCCTATGCGATGTTTACATATAACACAACTCCTCACACCACGACAGGATTTACACCGTTCGAATTAGTTTACGGTCATCAAGCTATATTACCTACAGCTCTAACGAAACCGCCAAAACTAACATATACCTACGATAATTACGCGCAAGATCTTCGAAAAAGAATACGCGCCACAAACAAAATAGCTAGAGAAAACACTAAACATGAAAAAATTAAGGCAAAACAACAGTACGATAAAAAGACGAATATCGAAACATTTAAAGCAGAAGATCCAGTATTGTTATATGACGAAACGGTTCGACGATCAAAGAAACTAGAAGCGCATTGGATAGGACCATACACAGTAATAGAAAAAATCAATGACATAAATTATATAATTAAAAAAGGACGAAAAACGTTACGCGTCCACGCCAACCGGCTAAAAGCTTTTATCGAAAACTAGAGATACAAATAAAGGAAAGAATAGCTAAGGAAATTACCAAAAGCAGAGCATAGCCTAATAATAGTATAATAAAAAGACTTACCCTATTCACGGATGGGAACACCATGCCCCCGACCTTCCAATCGAAACCTCTGCAGAATAACTGATAACTGTGCACGCCCCTCCCCCTCCTCCCCGGGGGCGAAAGGAGGCCAAGACCCCGGCCAGGACCTGTTGGAGGACCCTGAAGGGCTCGCACACGGCCCACAACACGCAGACCGGGAATCTCCTCTATCAAAACCGGAAGGCCCGCAAAAGCAGGAGGGACAGGTAACCCCTGCTCAATGAGATGGGCCCGCGCTTCGGTCAGCCAGCGAGCGCGACCCAAACCACGAACCGGAGGATCGGGAATCACCGGTTCCCTGACCACCAAGATCGGGCCAGTAGTTTCCTCCTCCTCCTCACCAGGCCGAATTTCCTCCGGATTCACAACGGTCTGAACCGGAGCGAAGTGCTCAAGAGGTGACATGATTAAAAAACTTGGACTGTAACGAGAAGACTGACAGGCCCAGACTGAAGCGTCTCGTCAAGCAATAAAAGTAACAGTCCAGTGACAGTCGTTGTCAGCAAAAGTAAAAGATAAGTACTCCTATTACAGGATAACGTTGCTCATCCTATAACAGCACCTCGCAACAGGAGCACCACCAATACCACCGTACGAAGTGACGCAATTTATCAACGAGCCAGGTATCTATTTCGAGAGAATCGGACACCTGCAGCAAACGAAGAAGTAGCTGAGGAGCACCATCTCCTCAATAAATCACACGGAAGGACACACTAACAGCCATCCTAGTTGACCTCACGACAGACACAGACAAACCATTTAACATATATAACAAATAACATTTTACTTACACGCGTGTTCCCATTAGAAAATATAATCGTAGAATTAAAAGAAAGCGACTTCAATAAATGTACGCGAGAGTCGTAGTAAGCATTATACTTGTAATCATTTATGGAATAAAGAAAAAAGAGGAATCATTAAGAATTTAAAGGGGGAAACCACAGAATATATATTAGCATATAAGAAACTTAGATTGTAACCTCTTAAGAAAAAGAAAAACCCAAACAAATAAATAACGAAAAACTTCGAATACCTCAGTTTTTCTTTTTCCGCGGGGGAAGGGATGTTGTGGGCGCACAACGTATTATATATTAATTAGTGCATTTGGCAACTACGAGTCGCCGCCGGTAAGAAATCCGACCCTAGCGACGAGGACCGCTGACATGAAGGCCAGCACGAGTCGCGGTTATGACCATATATGGGCATTCCGATCACTAGGTCTCCGATCCTAAAATCAAAAGCGCTGACTGCAAAGTCAGCAACACGAAGACGATAAAACGCCCGCCCTTCCAAGGAACGGCAGGCAGTCTAAGAACCGAGCGCGTACCGCGAGTCAACGTAACGAAAATTGTCACCCGCAAGTCAGGGTAGTGAAGAATCAACGAGTGTGTCAATAAAATCTTGTTTTATTTAACTCGACTGCAAACTCAATAACACCAGTGTCCTCTCTTCCTCTTATCCGGCGGATCTCAAGAACCCTGTGCCGGTCTCGATCCTTGATCCAAGTCGCAGCACAACAGGACAGACTAAGAGGCATCTAGAGACACGCGTAAAAGAACATCGGAATGACATCAAAAAGCATGATAATGACCATTCGGTTGTTACGAAACATCGCCTCGCTCACAATCACGATTTCGATTGGCTTAATCCAAAAGTTCTATATAAGGAAAGACATTTCAAAAAAAGGGAAATTACTAAAATGTTTTTCATCAAGAAGTGCAAAGGCACGGTCAATCTCCAAAAAGACACGGAGAATTTGCCCGCGATATATGATCGAGTCATCGAGGCCGTATAAAATTTTGTCTCAGAGTTCGGTTTGTTTTTGTATTACTTTTAGAACACGTCTGTTGGCGTTTCCGGTTGTAAGTCGGTTGCGCCAATTAGCGTATGCGCCGGGTTCTACCCCGACAGGGATAAGGCGAGTGAAAAGGATAGGACACCTTGTTGAACAGTAATTGTGCACAGCACTCGTTTAATTCACGTATGTACAGCGGAGAAAAGTTATGCCGAATCGCCGTTACAGTTGGAATAGGCGCGGCAGGTATCTACAGCATGCACGTGATTTCGTGATATTCACAGGTAGCGCGGTGCACGTGATGCGGGTGTGTTAGCCGGGCGCGAGGGCACGTGAGGTGTGAGTGTTCAATGTGCTCGAACGGCTCCGGCTATGTATGAGCGCACTTAGGGCGCGCTTAGCACTGATGCGCGCACTGACACGCAGATATTCACCACTCGCGTGATTGCGACGGTGAAGCTGCAGATGCACGGAGGCGCACTAATAAGCGCGGCAGCGGGCGCACTGACAGTGCGGTTGCGAGTGCATGTAACGCACTATAAAGGCGAATGCACTAATGACGGCACAACAAGTTTCCGTATGCACGACGGGGCGTAACTACTGCGTGAAACGATTATACTTGCGGACTTGACGAATGCACGACGGTGAGGATCGACCGCGTGAAATGGAGTACAAATGTATTTGACGTATGCAAGACGGCTTGGGCACCGCTTGAAACGACTCACTATTTGATACTGATTAGACCGGAGCTCTCGCTGGCCCGTTGCTGCGCGAAATCACCTCATTCAGAGGGCGGCTAAGGGATGGCGTTAGCGGTATCGATTTATGCTCGATCGTGACGGATTGAAAATCCTGAACAACGTCAATTTGTCTGATTTTGGCCTGTTCTGCGGTACTTTGGGAACACAACTTAATATAATGTAATTCGTCATTGTATATAATTCTTATCAGTGTGACTTTGAATATGGCATGTTACGGATCGGGTGGAGAAAATGGTCATTATAAGTTTCTTTACTGTTAGGCATGCTTGAGATGTTCGCAAAATTTTACAATCTCACTCCTTCGACGCAAGCAATATGTAAGCTTCTACGATTTAACTCTGACATGCCTTCCGCTTTTATATTTGACACATTTAGTTTGACATATTCGTTTTTAGCTTTAGCGTGCGCACGATGTAGTTGGGACACAACGTCTGGCGACGCATGATGTAATTGTTGCGTATTGTATTTATAACATCTCACTTGAGAAGGACCAAATTGTGGTCGAAACGTCGTGAAGAAGAATAAATGAGAAATGGCCAGTTGGGTCGCTTAATTTTGAATCGTTATTTTTATCTACATACTGGCAAATCTATTATTTATTGCGGATTGTTATTATTAATAACTTCTTAGTTTGCAGAAGTCAAAAATCACTTTTTTTTATATAGTTTGCTGTAAGATATCCAATAGAAAAATACATATATCTACAATTTATGTAGATTTCCAGTATATTTTTTCATAATAAAAAATCATCACGCGCTGTAATATAAGAGATGAGCCAGTGAGAAGTCTGATTACGATATTCTTCGTTGGAGATCGGCTCAAGTGATCCCTCTGGTATCATGTAGTGCAGAGGTCTGCGAAGCGATTTTTGATAAATTATTGGATACGTCTTACTTATTTATTTACATGTTTTTAAACTTAAAGTACAATTGTAGTCTACTGTACTTAAAAGGACATAGAAACGTGTAGAATATCAATATTTGTTGTAGTTCGACGTTGTTTAACTGAAAAATTCCTAGATTCCTAAGTCGCAGAAACTATTCACTAAAAAATACAAAAATTTACAAAAGTGTTTCAATTCTAACATTTTCATGTAGATTTTTATAGCACTTCTTAAATTCATGTAGAATTTCATAGATTCTGGCAATTATATTTTATAGTTTTTTGTAATATACTTTTATTTTTTTTTTATTTTTTAGAATTTTATAGAAATATTTCCGGCAGACATTTACGAAATATCGCAATAATTTACATAGTGTACTACTGGTTCATTATTGGACTACCTACCTTACTACTTTTAAACTTCTTGAGAAATAAAATATAGAAAAACATTCTATTAAACAATATTTTTTTGCGTTTAATTGACATGACAAAGTACATGTATGTACTTTGTTTGTCTTTTTTAATTTTTTGAAAAGGTAATATTTTAACATATTACACTTATTTTAGTATTTAACGTTTTGTAAACATCACGTACACTTTGCGCGAGATATCAATAGTAACGTAACTTTTGATCATCAACTTCGTCATTTCTGTGAATTTTTAAGTTTACATTTTCTGTTACTCCATTTTATTTTACCTCGACCTTCCTCTTTCTCTTTCTTTTGAACACGTTTTTAAAGTAATATAAACTTCTTAGCCGGTGACCTTCGTGATCAAGGGCAACTAGTTACGTACATTCGACAAGACATGGGAAATGTTCGAATGTTTCGAAAATCGAAGATCATGGATTTTTCTATCACAAATGGTACGACTCCATGATATATGCTTAAAAATATTTTGGTATTTTTTTTATTTTTTGGCTTTTTAACACGTTATACATAAAAATAAAATAAAAACGCACGTGTATATAAAAATGTGGTATATAATTATGCATAAAAAAACTTCACCCGCCAATGACCTTGACCTTGACATATGTTGTCAAGGTCTCTCTCCTGAGTGACTTTCCGAAGTTTTTAGCCGGCGGTCGTTATTCGTTAAAAAGTTATTAACAAAAAAAGTTTGGAAAATGTAGCAGCTATTTTCAGTATTGGAAGGCATAAACGACTAATATTACGTTTTTTTTTTAAGCAGAGAATACTTTATTTCGCGAGAAAGTCGCTGCTTTACCAAAACACAACATTTAAAGCAGTAAATTGTTGATAAATTGAAGTCTTTTTGTTAAAGCAGAGAATACTTTATTTCGCGAAAAAGTCGCTGCTTTACCAAAACACAACATTTAAAGCAGTAAATTGTTGATAAATTGTATATGAATATTGGAAGGCATAAATGACTAATATATATGTCGAAATAGTTCACGCATACACTTTCCACGCGAAACGAGGTGCCACATGAATTCGTGGCGTGCTTTACAAGCTCGTTTATTGTATATCGCCACAAATATTCACACAGACAATCAACTAACTTATCTTGTTTAATACCTCTACTTAAACGAGTTTGTAAAGCGCGCCACGAACCCATGTGACAACTTGTCTCGCGTGGAAAGTATATGCGTGAACTATTTCGACATATATATTAGTCATTTATGCCTTCCAATACTCATATATATTCAATATACAATTTATCAACAATTTACTGCTTTAAATGTTGTGTTTTGGTAAAATAGCAACTTTTTCGCGAAATAATTGCAAAATAAAGTATTCTCTGCTTAAAAAAAAAAGGTAATATTAGTCGTTTATGCCTTCCAATACTCAAAATAGCTGCTATATTTTTCTAAACTTTTTTTGTTAATAACTTTTTAACGAATAACGACCGCCGGCTAAAAACTTCTGAAGGTCACTCAGGAGGGTGACCTTGACAACACATGTCAAGGTCAAGGTCATTGGCGGGTGGGGTCTTTTTATGCATAATTACCGAAAATGTTTGTAACGAATTATATGTAAATATATAATAGGTAATTAAAAAATGTAAAATATTTCGAAAATTAAGAAAGGGTATAGCCGGGTTTGTATGGGAAATCTGCCCCCGCGGCTTTTTCGATTTGCACTTGGGGGATCGATTTGACATTAAATAAAAATAATTCAGCTAAACTTTTAGCTCTTTATCTCAAACGATTTTCGAGATTTTCAAAAAAACCACTTTTTTCAATTTTATTTTTTTTTAATAGTAAAATTTAAAATTAATGAATGGTGATTTTTTTCTAATTCTTAGGAGTAAAAGGGATGAAAAAACACTTTCATTATGAATCTCAGGTGGAAAGCCGATTTTTAAGAACAGAAATAAAACTATAATCATTTTTTTTACCGTGTTATTTAAAAGTGTCTACCGCCAAACTTTGTCAGAAAATGTCTTCTATACTTCTTTACACTCAGGAATTTTTTCATTTTTTTTGAAGTGGTGGAACATTATGAAAAAAAAATAAAAACTAATTTTTTTTTTCAAAATCTTGCGTTTGAACGCATTAAAACTCTTATACTGCTAGAGAAATATATAGAAAATAATTTTTCAACTGAAAAAACAACTTACAGCACATTGCAGCTATCATATATTATCTTTCTTACGCTCGATATTTGGCTAAAATAATAAGACCTGCCGAAATATTGAGTCGTCTGTTTATAAATGAAAAAGTTAATGCTGTAGTGAATGAAGACAGTGACGAAGACTAACCGACGTCATTCAAAACAGTCTTTTTATATATAACTCCGTTAAAAATCATCGTACCGCAATTTGCAAAATGGATTCTTAAAGCTAAAACTTTGCTCTATCAAGTCGTATAATCGTCAATTTTTTCATAAACATTTTGGATACATTACAAGTGAGTAAAGATGTCGTAAAAATTTGCAATTTTTTACTTTTTTATTTAGATCCAAAAAACAATTGTGCAGAACAACAACAAAAATTTATTTTTTACGTTTTTTTGTACTTTTAAGTATCCTACATTTAAAAAAATTTGCCGAATAGTTATGAGATTTTCTTCATGGTGGCCACTATGGTTTTACGGGGCAAAACGTACAAAAAATTGTGAAATTGCTTAATTTCAGTAAAAATCAAGAAAAAAAATTAAAAATAACGTCTGGCGGACGTTGAAAAACTGTTTTCAATTATGCTGACAATACATTGAAGATGAATAAGTGTTAGCATAAGTTAGAAAAATTTTTAAAGTTAGAAAAACTTTTTTTTAATAACAAATTGATGTTTTGTGTTTTTGAAATTTGAAAAAATACTGCCGGCATTAGCGTTACCCAAAGCATACCACGAGGAGGTTGCCCGGTCGGATTTACGCTTTGTTATGCGCGCGTGTGCGTGCGTATGTGTATGTGTGTCATTCAGCTGAGACCTCGCGACTCGTCGCTTTCGCAGTATTTTATGACTCTAAACTCATTTATGACTGTGTGTGCGTGCGCTTGCATGCGTGTATGTGTATGTATGCATGCGTACATGCGTACATGTGTGGGTGAGTGGATAGATGGTCATAGGTGGTAAAATAATTTTTTTCAAATTTATACCAGTATAAGCTAGAAAGACTTTTTAATAAGAAATTAATGTTTTGTGTTTTCGAAATTTGAAAAAATTCATTTTACCACCTACGACCATCTATCCACTCACCCATACACGCACGCATGTACGTACGCACACACGCATACACGCATACAAAACACGCACATACATACACATACATACAAACACGCGCGTGCGCGCACGCATACACAGTCATGAATAAGTTTGGAGTCATAAAATACTGCGAAAGTGACGAGTCGCGGGGTCTCAGCAGAATAACACACATACACCCACGCGCGCGCACGCGCACATAACGAAGCGTAAATCCGACCAGGCAACCTCCTCGTGGTATGCTTTGGGGTAACGCTAATGCCGGCGGTATTTTTTCAAATTTCAAAAACACAAAACATCAATTTGTTATTAAAAAAAGTTTTTCTAACTTATACTAACACTTATTCATCTTCAATGTATTGTCAGCGTAATTGAAAACAGTTTTTCAACGTCCGCCAGACGTTATTTTTAATTTTTTTTTCTTGATTTTTACTGAAATTAAGCAATTTTACAATTTTTTGTACGTTTTGCCCCGTAAAACCATAGTGGCCACCATGAAGAAAATCTCATAACTATTCGGCAAATTTTTTTTAAATGTAGGATACTTAAAAGTACAAAAAAACGTAAAGAATAAATTTTTGTTGTTGTTCTGCACAATTGTTTTTTGGATCTAAATAAGAAAGTAAAAAATTGCAAATTTTTACGACATCTTTACTCACTTGTAATGTATCCAAAAATGTTTATGAAAAAATTGACGATTATACGACTTGATAGAGCAAAGTTTTAGCTTTAAGAATCCATTTTGCAAATTGCGGTACGATGATTTTTAACGGAGTTATGAGCAATCAAAGTCAAAATGCTCATTTCTTATTCAATCCGCGTTAACTCAATAACAAAAAATCGTAGAAACATTTTTAAAAAAAGATTTTGTAGGGAAAACTTCGAGCTTTCACATTGGGAAGTCAAAAAATTTCACAGAATTTTTTTGAGCACGTGACAGACCCACAAAGTGAGAAGAAAATTTCCCATTTTGTTTAGCTCGTGGTTTTCTATATGTAAAAATTACCAAACTCACAGAAACTAAAAGAAAATAGTGATCTTCTGAAAGTAGAGATTTCAAGCTTTAAAACCCTTTTTTTAAACTTAAATTTTGTTTATTTTATATCTAATGTGAAATTATTTCATTAAATGTAAATAATTGATGATACGTATTGTTAAAAATAAATAATATAGTATAACTTATCAAATAAGAATTTTCATTTTTATTTATTAACGGTATAAAATTATTGCCAATAGTACAGAAACATTATATTTTTTTATTTCTATGAATTTTTGCGTGAAAAAGAAAATTAACGTCAATTCAAAAATTTTTAATGTCCTTTATTTTTTGAAGTAATGCATTTCTTAATTTTTTAAATATTTTTGTAAGTAAGTTGTGTTTTTTTCAGTTAAAAAATTATTTTCTATATATTTCTCTAGCAGTATAAGAGTTTTAATGCGTTCAAACGCAAGATTTTAAAAAAAAAAATTAGTTTTTATTTTTTTTCATAATGTTCCACCACTTCAAAAAAAATGAAAAAATTCCTGAGTGTAAAGGAGTATAGAAGACATTTTCTGACAAAGTTTGGCGGTGGACACTTTTAAATAACACGGTAAAAAAAATGATTATAGTTTTATTTCTGTTCTTAAAAATCAGTTTTCCACCTAAGATTCATAATGAAAGTGTTTTTTTATCCCTTTTACTCCTAAGAATTAGAAAAAAAATCACCATTCATTAATTTTGGATTTTACTATTAAAAAAAAATAAAATTGAAAAAAGTGGTTTTTTTGCAAATCTCGAAAATCGTTTGAGATAAAGAGCTAAAAGTTTAGCTAAATTATTTTTATTTAATGTCAAATCGATCCCCCAAGTGCAAATCGAAAAAGCCGCGGGGGCAGATTTCCCATACAAACCCGGCTATACCCTTTTGAATAATTATTGAATATAATAATTTCGCAATATTATTTAATTTAATATAATAGTTTAATAACCCAAATAGCACAGAGAATTCAAAAAAATTTTTTTTTAATTCCCAAATTATGAAATAAATTCTTGTTTCAACATTTTTAAGTGTTCAAAAAGAATTTACTTTTAGGTCACCAATTCTGAGCCCTTTTTCAGATACAAAAAGAATTCTAGTAATTATACAGAAAGAGGGCAACCTCACCGATTTCAATGACCTTGACATATGTTGTCAAGGACGTGATCCTGAGTAACTTTTCCATAACTTAGGGGATTCTAAAGCCGTCTGTAATACCGGCTTTTTTTCTTAGCGAAAATCTTTTAATTGGCTTTATAGAAATGCAAAATTGTTGTCTAGAATTAAAGTACGCATCAAAATCTAGGTCATGGTGGTCGAATTTATATCAAAAACAAAAAAAATTAATATTTTTGTTAATTTTTGGTATATGTAACGACAATATTTGCTTTGTACAAAAATTCCACAATAAGTAGGGGAGACCGGGACTAAAACGTCTACGGGGTAAATACGTCTAATCAAATATCTCGGAACCTGTATATTGTGCGAACTTGCTATTAACATTGTAAACGCTGCTTATGGTACCCATGTGACCAACGGGGTTCGGCAGGTTACCTGCCATGTTATGATTTTTACGAGGGCAAATGTGTTTTCGGAAGGTGAAAGTGAAATTTTCTGCACGTGGAAATTTTGTAATATCTGCAATAATATTTGCTCTCCAAATCTTAAGGTACGTGATTATAAAGAGTAATGCATGCTGAACACAAATCCAGTGTAGTTTTTTCATTATCGTTGATGTCTAATATTTCGTGGGCGATCCAACCTAAAACTTGTGTTTGGGGCTAATCCGTCTGTAAGCACCCGGGGCTAATCTGGCTGGCGCGCCGGGCACACGACTTCCGAGCTGCGTTCGGAAACGTCACCCGGGTACACACGGGTGCTCCCTTCTCCTTCTAACTCACTGAGATAGAAATAGAAGGGAGTATAATCGTGTGCACTCGGGTGGCGTTTCCGAACGCAGCCCAGTTTACGGCAATTTCAGGTTAGTTTTCCCTCGAGCGTGATTCTGTCTTCTCTTGCACGTGCGTCAGTTTGTATAGGAGGGAAATGGTACGCACGTATCGTCGCAAAACAACTCGCGTCGACAAGGAGCAACTCAAGAAGGCAGTTCTTGCGGTGAGAAAAGATAAAATGAGCGCAAAATGCCATACAAACAGAACCGCAGCCTTCGACGAACAGTGGGCGTAAATCGAAATCAAGGAAGCAGCAGCGGTCGAATTCTGACGAAAACTTGGATAATACGTGCTGCGTGTGCTCAGAGAAGTTGACAATAAACAGAGCATATGGGAAACAGTGCATTGCGTGCGAGCGTAGGGCACACAACACATGCGTGCGCTTGTCAGGATCTGTATTCACGTGACTAAATTGTTTTATGGAATAGGTAAAACAACTATTTTTTAATTAAAAGTAAAAAAACAATTATTAAAATGTATCCTATCATTTTTCGGGATTAGATGTACGTATATGTATTAATAAATGCAGTGCAGACGGATTTACCCCGGGGGGTAGACGGTTTAACCCCGGCATTTTTTAGATTTCAATGTTTCCACCGTTGTCGTTTTTGCTCTATACCGGTTAAACAAAGCGACGTAGACAAAAATTTCCTATATAAATTTTGTAGCTAAAGGTTCACTCTTTACAGTGGTATACCACATTTAACTACAAATATTTATTTTGTTGTTAAAAATTGGCACCGAAAAAAAAACGGAAAAAAACTGGTTTAGCCCCGGTCTCCCCTATCCACAACATTAGACCGGCATGACCTAGGGACAACATGTAAGAACAATATCGTGCAATTGGAACTAAGAATAATAGCCTACAAAAAAAGATTAATGGTAATGAATGCAAATCCAGAAATTCTAGTCTAGAAAAGAGGTGGAGGAGCAATATGGCATGTAGAAATAGTTACGCGATTTTGAAAGAGATGTCGCTGCCGAACATGTCGACAAAGTCACAGATTAATAAACAGATAGCCTTCTTCTTCTTCTTCTTCTTCGATTAATGGCTCCTGCCGCTTTTCAGCAGACAATACGGCCAGTATTTGCCACTGTTTGTTTAACAAAGTCTGGAATACGTTAGCACAACAAAGTCTAAATGGAAATCACTGAAGGTCTGAGTGAGAAACAATGCAGACAGTAACAGTCGCAATACTAAAAAAAATTTTCGTTCCGGACAAACACGTCCGAACAGGTCCGCGCACGTTCAGCGAATTGATAGACAGATAGCCAAAGGTCCGGGTTGAGACGAGACCAGCATTTCTCACTGGTTTCAGCGCCATACCGTGATTTTCGTAGCGGCCAATGCAGTAACTACGTTCTTAAGATAAAGCAGGTCATTTTCGGACGAAGTCGCTAACAGTCGATAAGTCGCGTTGTTAAGGCTATATATTCTGTAACTCTTATAACTACAGTTTCGTTATCATCGTTATATTATCGTTGTGCAGACCTCAATTAACAAAGTAAAGCGAGGAGCACACACTTCTGCACAACGCATAATGCGTAAGCATAAGAAAATTGATTGGTCCATACACATGTGCATAAGAAAATAGACCAATCAATTTTCTTATGCTTACGCATTATGCGTTACGCAGAAGTGTGTGCTCCCTGCTTTAACCCCCCCCCCCCCAAGTGGATTATTAATATTTTTTTTTTACTAATCGTTTGGTGGTTAATTGGTAGTATTTGGTACCGTATTTAAAACGTTTGATAGTTTCTCGTTTTTTTAGGAAATCAAAAACAAATTTTTGATCTTCTTTTAGCCCCCCACTTTGACTAATTTTTTTTTAAATCAATTGGCGATTGATTGGCAGTGTTTGGTACCGCATTGAAAAATTTTGATAGTTTCGCGTTTTAAAAAGAAAGAATTAATTGTCAACAAATTTTTAACTTTCCTTAGCGCCTCTACTTTGACTGTTGGGAATTTTAAATTCTTTTTTACCAATTGTTTAGTGGTTGATTGGTAATGTTAAGAGCTGTAAGTTATTGAAAATTTTATTTTAAAGCCTTGTGTCCACGATGCTAGAACTGTGTCCGAGTTTCGGTTTAAGCCAATGAAACTGCTACTTTTCTGTAAGAGCTGCAAGTTGATTGGCTTAAACCAAAACTTAGACGCAGTTCTAGCATCGTGGACACAAGGCTTAACATTCCAGTTACGTATAGTGACCATTGCACACATTGTGGGCATTCAGGAGCGCAACCGCTATCTATGTATGTGTGTACACGCACTAGGCTCTGGGGTTACATGCGCATGCTCTAGGGCTTAGCTGCTCAGCTCATGCGCCCGCGTTTTAAGCCAGTGGTGAATGTATTTGTTGGATTGCTTGCAATCTAGTATATTATTATAATTGCACCACTCAGCACTTAGAAGAATTTCTAGAATTTACTAGATCGCAAGCAATCCAGACCTCAATATATTTGGCAGACAATTGTTTTTTTTTACACCATGGTTTACACCATCGTACGTACTAATTAAGCCAATTTAGTCCAAATATAGTACTTAGTACGCGTATCAAACAGTGGGTGTAAACAAGGCCATTATAATTATGTATGTACTCTTTTCCAAATTTCTCTAAAAGATTTCCAAATAATTACAAATACTTATTTAAAAAAAACTGTCTACCCAATATATTGAGGTCTGGATTGCGTGCAATTATAATAATACTAGACACTACAGACGCGCGCTTCGCGCGCGCTATTTAGCTTTAACATTATGCTATTACTATTACACTATTAATCCCTACACACAACTGTCAAAATATACAATGACAGCTGCAAATGAAGTAAGCGCAGCAAGAGAACCAATCGGCATCGCGGAAAAGCGCCAACAATAAACTTTACATCTCCTTTTTAGAAGAGGATACTAGATTGCAAGCAATCCAACAAATACATTTACCACTGGCTTAAAACGCGGGCGCATGAGCTGAGCAGCTAAGCCCTAGAGCATGCGCATGTGATCCCAGAGCCTAGTGCGTGTACACACGTACATAGATAGCGGTTGCGCTCCTGAATGTCCACAATGTGTGCAATCGTCACTATACGTAACTGGAATGTTAAGCCTTGTGTCCACGATGCTAGAACTGCGTCCGAGTTTTGGTTTAAGCCAATCAACTTGCAGTTCTTATAGAAAAGTAGCAGTTTCATTGGCTTAAACCGAAACTCGGACACAGTTCTAGCATCGTGGACACAAGGCTTTAAAATAAAATTTTCAATAACTTACAGCTCTTAACATTACCAATCAACCACTAAACAATTGGTAAAAAAAATTTAAAATTCCCAACAGTCAAAGTGGAGGAGCTAAAGAAAGTTAAAAATTTGTTGAAAATTAATTATTTTTTTTTTAAACGCGAAACTACTAAAAGGTTTCAATGCGGTACCAAACACTGTCAATCAATCGCCAATCGATTTAAAAAAAAAATACTACAGTCAAAGTGGGGGGGGCTAAAAAAAGATCAAAAATTTGTTTTCGATTTCTTAAAAAAACGAGAAATTACTAAACGTTTTGAATATGGTACCAAATACTACCAATCAACCACCAAACAATTGGTAAAAAAAATATCAATAATTCACTTGGGAGGGGAGGCTAACTTTGTTGAAGTGTTGTGCAGATATAATATATGATAAAAAAGCTGCGCAACGACAATATAATGATAACAAATTGTTGTTAATAGTTATAGAATTAGAGCACTGATCTCTAAGCCGAGAACTCCGCGTGACGTGTTAGAGAAGTTATATTGCAATCAAAATTAAGTATGTTAATTGTTAGGACTTTTAGCCCTTAAAAGAAATTTGTTATGTCAATTGTAGTTAAAAAGATATTGATGATTAACATATAGTCGATACGATAAATTTGCACTTCAAAATTATAATCAAATGAACAAGATATTTATTTTTAAATGACAATAATAAATGTTATTTAAAAATAAATATGTTGTATCTTGTTCATTTGATTACAATTTTGAAGTGCGTCGTATCTATAAAAATTGCATTTTTGCGTTTTTTTTCCACGAACAATATTAAATTAAACTATAAAGCTGTAGTTTAATTCCAAATCACTATACTTTTGAACAATAAAGCAAACTATCTTGTTTGTTGCTTATCAACAAAACAAAAATTTACGAATCCTGTCAAGTGACAGTTTTTGAGATACGACCTCCCGAAAAATATCAGTCGATATACGACAGAAACAATAAAAAATATAAACAGGAAAAGATTTTGTCATCGTTGAAATGGAATTCGAACTTGTGAAGATCTATAAACAACAAAACATTTATGTTATTGATTATTTTTACTGTCCAATCTATTGTAAGTATATGCAAAAGTTAAGTGAAAAAGCAAAACAAATGTAATGCGTTAAACATATTTTAATGTACGTTGCTTTTTAGTATTATATTAAGTGTTATTTGCAATTGGGAACAAAGTTCTTTGGAAGTTTTAAACATCATCGCAGGTGATGACCATTACATGATTTATCGGGAAGATAAGTATAGAACAATTTTTCAATTTTAAAATATTTATTGTTATTTTATAAAAACTTTACATTCTCTCACTTTATGAGGTTTTACATTATTTTATATCACGTTTTACTTGATTGATAATTGGATTTGCCACAAAGAACCCTGTCTATTTTAGAACCCTCGCGTCTAACAACAAGACTTTGCTAAAATAAAAAATTATTGTTAGAGGATCAGAATATTCTACAGACATAATCCTCTAAGTCGACATTGTTTAGAGATACACTCTCTGAAACATTAGAAAAATATACTATATAGTGTTAGGCGGTTGAGAACCCGCCTTAAGGAATACCATGCGAACCTATCGGCGGACACGACAGGCAGAGAGCCTGGCGAGGCAGAAGAATAAACTGAGTCTTACATAATACACGTGTGCATTATTTGAGTCCTCACAATTAATCATATATATTAGTTCAGATACTAATATTACATGGCGCAGTCGCAAGTAGCCAGAATATAAATCAGACAAAGTATAAGTCAAAGAGGAGAGGACTGGCAACGTGGTAAAGGGCGGCAAGTAAGCTAACCTTAAAAATAAAAACCGCGTACTGGTGGGAAAAGAAGACTCGACTATAAGGAAGCAAATAAAATGGGAGATGCAAGAGGCATTAGTCCTATGAGAATGTCGGGGAACGTAGCAGAAAACTGGCAGATGTGGCGCAGCAGATTCGAGAACTACCTGAAAGCTTCGGAGGTGTCGAAGAAGCCACAGGAAACGCAATGTGCCCAGCTTCTACACTACATAGGGAAGGAAGGTTTTAAGATATATAAAACCTTCACTCTAACAGAGAATGAAAGAGACAGGCTACCTATATTACTCGACAAATTCGAAGCACACTTTCTACCTAAGGAAAATCTGTCGTATGAAAGATACGTATTCTTCACGATGAGACAGAAAGGAGGACAGTCACTGGAACAGTTCGTGGTGGAGCTCACAGAACAGGCCCAGAAGTGCAAACTAGGGGATCTACAGAACAGCCTAAATTAAATGCATGATCACCTGCGGAGTCAACAGCAACAAGATGCGGGAGAAGCTACTACAGGATGACTCACTGACGTTGGAACAGGCCATTCACCAATGCAAAGTAATGGAGAAGGCGAAAATTCAGAGCAAGAAGATGGAAGCCACCGGGGAAGCAACGGGAACTGTAGACTTAATTAAATCACAGAAAAAGTTAGGTCAGATACAGGTAGGGGGAGGTAAAAGTGTTTACAAAGTCAAAGAAAAAGTAATTGTTAAGTGCGCGAAATGTGGCAAGAATCACAATTTAAATAATTGTCCGGCTTATGGCAAATTTTGCACAAAATGCAATAAGAAAAATCATTTTGCAATTGTATGTAAAAGTAGCAATAAAAAGAAAGTAAATGAAATTCAGGATAAGGAAGAGAAGAAAGTAGACACTCTTACATTCCAGGATAATGAAGAATATCTGTTCATAGGAGCAATCGAAAATAATAGCGAGAAACATGTCTGATTAACAGAGTTAGAAATAAACGAAAAAAGAATGAAGTTCAAAGTAGATACAGGGGCAATGTGTAATGTAATGTCAGTAGAACACTTAAAGTCGTTAAGGTTAGGTAACGTTACAATTAAACCAACTGATACAATGCTCAAGTCATATACGGGTGATAAGTTACAAGTCAAGGGTGTATGTACAATAAGTGCTAAGAAAAACAACAGAAGTTTTAAAATAGATTTTTATATTGTTAAAACTAATACTCCAGCGATCTTAGGATTATCGTCATGTTTAGAATTAAACATTATAAAGAAGTTGGAAAGTATAAACGATAGTAACACTTATGAGGATTTGGTGAAGGAATATAAAGAGATTTTCTCGGGAATTGGCTGTTTCTCAAAGCCATATCATATAAAGTTAAAAGAAAACGCGCAGCCAGTAATTCATCCGACACGCAGAGTAGCTCTATCTCTATTACCTAAATTAAAAGAATGTTTAGATGAACTAGTAAAGCTGAAAATAATTGAAAAGGTGGAAGAGGCTACGGATTGGGTGAATCCTTTGGTAATAACACGCAAGCCTAATGGCAGTCTGAGAATTTGTCTGGATCCAAAAGATCTAAATAACAATATAAAACGCGAACAATGTTTAATTAAAACGTTAGAGGAAATTACAGCAAAGTTAGCAGGAGCCAAGGTTTTCAGCACGTTAGATGCGACGAGCGGATTTTATCAAATACGATTAGATGAAGAAAGCTCATATTTATGCACTTTCTCAACTCCTTTTGGTCGGTATAGGTCTCTGAGAATGCCATATGGTTTAATATCAGCTCCGGAAGTATTTCAGGAGAAATTTAGGCAAACTTTTGAGAATTGTGAAGGTTGTGAGCAGTATATAGATGATATTATTGTGTGGGGGAAAAACAAAGCGGAACACGATGAAAGACTAAGGAAAGTTTTAGAAACTACCAAAAAAAACAAAGTCAAATTTAACTTAAGTAAATGTCAGTTTGGTAAAAGTAATGTCAAGTACATGGGGCATATTATTAGTGCTGAGGGTGTCGCGTTAGATGAAAGCAAAGTAACAGCTATTAAAGAACTGCAAACTCCTAAGTGTAAAGAAGATGTACAACGTGTTTTGGGAATGTTAACTTATGTGAGTAAATTTATAACTAATTTTTCTTGTGAAACAGAACCCTTAAGAAATCTTTAAAAAAAAAATGCATTTTTTACGTGGGGACCGGAACAAGAAAAAGCACTAGAGTCTTTAAAAAATAAATTAATAAACAGACCAGTGTTACAATTTTTTGATGTTAATAAAGAGACAGTAGTCTCAGTCGACAGTTCCAAATCAGGAGTAGTCTTGTTACAAAATAACTTACCGTGTGCGTATGCCTCGAAAGCATTAACTGATACGCAGCAAAGATACGCGCAAATAGAAAAGGAGATGGCAGCAATATGTTTTGGGTTAAGTAGGTTTCACGAATATATTTATGGGAAAAAAGTAGTAGTTGAAACAGATCATCAACCGCTAATTTCAATATTTAAGAAAACACTTAATAAATGCCCTCCTAGGTTGCAACGTATGCTATTACAAGTACAGAAATATGATATTATATTAAAATATAAACCAGGTAAGCAGTTAATAATTGCAGATACATTATCGCGGGCGTACATTAAAGACCAGACGGACGAACACTTTGACAATGAAATACAGGCACAAGTTTGTTTAGTAGTGTCAGAACTTAATGTTACAAAGGAAAAGTTACAAGAAATTAAAGTAGAGACACAAAAGGACGACGAATTAACTGACTTAAAAAAAAGTTATCATAAATGGTTGGCCAAAAAATCATAAAAAATTAAAAGATTCCATAAAACCATATGCTAAATGTAAAGGAGAGCTAACTATAAATGACAAACTGATCTTTAAGGGTTGCAGTCTAGTAATACCATATAGGTTGAGGAAGGACATTTTAGACAAAATACATTACAATCATTTAGGAGTTAAAAAATGTTTGGCCCTCGCGAAACAGTCGGTTTACTGGCCGACAATGAACAATGAAATCATACAAAAGATAGAATCGTGCCATATATGTGTGAAATACTCAAGTTCGCAAAGGTCTGAAAGTCTAAAGTCACATGAAATAAAAATGTTGCCGTGGAATAAAGTAGGATGTGATCTGTTTGAATTACAGGGGAAAAAGTATTTTCTTGCAATTGGTTACTATTCTAAATTCATAGAAATAGAAAAAGTAACAGAAGATAGTAGTAGTTACAGAATAATTAATATCTTAAAAGCAATGTTTGCAAGGCACGGCATACCATTAACAGTAATAAGTGATGGAGGACCACAGTTTTCGTCACATATATTCAAAGAATTTGCTAGAGGTTGGGAGTTTACCCATATCCTTACCTCTCCCACATATGCACAATCGAATGGAATGGCTGAACGGAATGTACAAACAGCTAAGAACATGTTTAAGAAAGTTCTGGAAGAAAGGAAAGATATTTATTTGGCACTTCTTTATTACAGAAACATGCCAATCTTTGAGAATTTCTCACCGTCCCAAATCCTGATAAGCAGAAAGTTACGATCAACAGTTCCTAGTACTAACGAGGAATTAATACTCAAATTAGTAGATAGGGAAAATATAGGAAAAGCAATTAGGGTTAATCAAAAAATACAACAGCATTATTATAACAAGAAAGGAACAAGGTCGTTGTCAGAAATAAAAAATGGAAGTAGAGTAGCAATACAGCTGAAACCAAAAGGTAATTGGTTACCGGGAATTGTAATACGGAAAGTTAGAGATAGAACATACCATGTAAAAACAGATAATGGTTCTGAATATATCAGAAACAGAGTATCTATAAAAGTAGCTAAGCATACTGTAAATAGAAGAGTACCTAAGAGCCATTATTTGTTTAACACTCCGAGTGAAGTAGAGGAAAAGGAAACAAAGAAATGTTATGTTAAAATAGAAAGCGACAGGGTAGAGAGAGTAGAAAGAGAGGACGAGTCAGAAACAGAGAATAGCTTAGCGTCAGAAAATAGCATAGCGTCAGAAAGTGAATTAGAGATAAGCAATCCGACTACCACTAGAAGCGGAAGAGTAATAAAACCACCGGATAGATTAAACTTATAAGTGTATTAACATTATCTGAAAAAGGGGGATGTTAGGCAGTTGAGAACCCGCGTTAAGGAATACCATGCGAACCTACCGGCGGACACGACAGGCAGAGAGCCTGGCGAGGCAGAAGAATAAACTGAGTCTTACAGAATACACGTGTGCATTATTTGAGTCCTCACAATTAATCATATATATTAGTTCAGATACTAATATTACATATAGTATTCTTTCATTCGATTTCTCGGCATCCAGGACATTTCTCCGTGGTGATAGTGGTAATGGATACAATCAATTATTTTGAATATCCCTGACTCACATTCAGAAACTTGCAATTAGCTGGATCAGTAGTAACAAATTTATTTGTATTGTTACATCCTGAGGACTTCGCGATTTCCTTCTTTCTTAAAAACCTTTTAAGATGTTTTTCTAACAGAATTGTTCTTGGGATGACGAAAACCGAATAATATTTGTCGATCGGCGGGCAGGTTACTGGTGATAATGAATCATTATTCTTTCCGACATCAAGTCAAACAATATATTAATTGTGAAATCTGTGCCGCTGGTCAATAGCCGGTCAGACCGTCATTCCCAGGGAAAATTCGTGAAAAACACTTGACGCCAGACAATAACAGATAAGAACAAGACGATAGAAATTCCGAAATCTAGCGTCTTGATCCATGAGAAATTGTAAAACCCGCGCCGCAGAAATTCGGGAAAAACACTTCACGCTAAACGAAAACAGATAAAGACGAGACAATAGAAATTTCGAAATCTAGCGTCTCGATCCGTGAGAAAAACATGTTTTTCAATCGATGATTAACAAGAGTCATCATCGAAAAACAGGTCACCCACCAAAAGGTTGAGACATATTCCTTGATAACCCATCCCTGAAAATCATATATAAACCGCGACATCGGGACACCGATCATTCCGAAATTCTAAACAGTAAAGTCCGCGTCTAACGGGATTTATAATACAATTACTTCTGGTCTCGACCCGCACCATCAACCTTATCGTTATTATAACTAAGTTCTGTGCACGGTGAGCCTCAGCACGAGGTCGCCATGCCGATGAAAACCACCACCGATCTGCGGACCCACGAGATCTTAAAGCTCTGTCGGGAGGAGAAAGCGCTAAGGGCCAGCAAGTATTGAGTTCTTCAAATTTTCTCTCACCTTTACCCTTTTTCCCTACAAAAAGTTTATCGAATCCTCGGATTTCATTTCTTAAATTTCGTTTCAACTCTACCGCAGATTTGTTATATATATATATATATATATATATATATATATATAAACAATATAAAGCAAAAACGGTTGGCATCAATAAGATCCCCGAAGAAATCACCCGAACAAAAAAATCCCAAATTAAAATTTAAAAGGGCATCGAGCCGAAACTAGGTATCAATGTTAATATATGTTTAATAGATTGATTTCACAGACGTTTCGGTTCACATCGAACCATCCTCAGTGTCTACATAATTCGTTAAATACTAAAATATTCACAAAACATTAATTAATCCTAATATCTAAAACGCTGATAACGACGTTCGCAGAATGGTAGTACGCATCTGTAATTGGAATATAAAATAAAATTGCGGCGTGTTAAGAAACAATAGTCTAATGGAATACATACAATTAGAATGCTCCATGGTGTGTAACTTTGCGGGGTCGACATTGTCGATATCTCAGATGTGTTACCTCTATATAGCAATGACAGACTACTCGGTGGCGCAAGAACGAAGCCGTATATATAGACAGCGGCAGTCGAAAGGAAGGGGAAAGGAAAGAACCGTGGTACGAACTTAAGGCTGAGTAGGGAACAAATTTAGGACAGAGAGATATCCCTCGGGAAGAGACTCCGTGTCTTTTTGTTTGTTTAACGGCGATGACTGTCGTTTTATATGAATCATTTCAGACGTAAGTCTCTTCCCGAGTGCCGGCTCAATGTCAAGCACCTCCACACCTTCCCAATCGAACTCGTGGTCGGTTTGCACCCTATGAGCCGAAATGACCGAAGGAGAACGAGAATTTCTGTCGATATCATTTTTATGTTCTTTAACTCTGGTTTTAAGCTGCCTTTTGGTCTGTCCCACATAAGACACTTCACAATCTTTGCATGAAATTTTATATACAACCTTGCTGTGAGAAAACTTGTCAAGATTGTCCTTACCAGTCTTAATAAATCTTTTCAAGGGATGTGCGACCGAAAAGGCAATATCTACATTTTTGACGAACTTTTTAAATTTTTCGGACGTGGATTTAACATAGGGAACGGTAAAATAACCCACATTCCTTGATTCACACGACAGATCACATTTTCTCTGTTTTAAAATGAATTGTGTTACTCTGTTTTTTATCGACGAAAAAATAAACGGTAAAGGGTAACCATTATCCAAGAGTAACTGTATGATAAAATTGAAATTTTTCTTGTGAAATTATGGATGTGATATCGTCAGAATCTTATCAACCAGACCGAAAATGACGCCTTTTTTATGGGATATTGGATGGTGTGAATGAAAATTCAGGTATCTTCCTGAAAAGGTAGGCTTGTGGTACCAGTCGAAGATGAATTCTCCGTCTCTCACCATAACCGTGACATCCAGGAAATTCAGTGTGTTGTTGTCGCTAATTTCGATAGTGAATTGTAATCTGCTATGTAGTGAATTAAACGTTTCTAAAATGTGATCAAAATGCTCAGGAGGAGCTGCCATAAAGATATCATCCACATATCTGCGAAAAACTCTAATATAAGGTAACAAGTTCATTGCCCTTGTCTCAATATCCTGTAATGTAATGTCAGCGATAATTGGTGAGAGAGGAGAACCCATCGGAGAGCCAAATATCTGTTTATATATACGGTTATTAAACACAAAGAAAGTCGAGTTCAATACTAACCGAACAGCCGAAAAAAATCCCATTAAAAAGATCCCACCAAAAAGATCCCCGAATCAACAACATCCCATGCATATATATCCCAGATGCAAACAATCCCCAAATCGACAACATCCCACGTGTAAATATCCCGGATGCCAAAGAATCCTAGAAAACATTCCTTGAAGAAATAATAAGGCACACGTGTATCGCTGTATTGTGCTATTTAATAAATATAATACATATAATACATTATTCCAAACAAATATAAATTATAATCAGGTACATTGCAGCGAACAATTAACGATCCTTAATCCTAATAGGCTAAGTTATGGGCAACACCACGTAGGTAATCAACAACGTCACCTTGACCATAGGTGCCCACAACATTGAGCAGCCGCCTGTTACGATCTCGATATTTTTTGTTTTTCGTTTGCTGAGCGTCACCTCGAAGTATCTGTTCGAGCTTTAAATCGGTCAGAGCCTGCTCATCACGCATTAAATCGATGAATTTCCACGGAGTAACGTGAGCCGCTTGAGCACGATTATTAAAGGCGTTATGCCAACCTTCGACGATGTTGTTGGTACGATCTCCACCTTCAAGGGTAGTATCGTAATGATTCCACAAAGCAACGGAAAATAAGGCAGCACTTCGTACTTTACGTCGATTGATAGTACCGATCCAAGTTGCTTCGATGTAAGAAAGCAACATTTCCCATTCGCCAGCGTGATCGGAGTAAAATGGTGACGCAATTAGTGCCTCGTATGCAGCTTCCACGTCAGCCGGGGGTACGAATGCGAGTGCACCTAGCATCCTGACATTCAACGCGTAGTCGCCACTACGCGCGTATGCTGCTTGCAATCCATATTGTTGAATGTGCTTCCAAATGCACTGTGACATATGGAAAAAGCACCCTTTTACAGTGACGCCATTAAACACTTTAGTAATTGCTTTGATAAATGCGCGTTCGAAGTCAACCATCACTGTCACCGGTTGTAAACGTGGCTCCATTGACTGCAACTCTTTCAGCATTTTCGTGTAGACCTTCTCGCTTTTCCCGGTTGTCAGCACAAACACAAGCGGCACCGCCTCACCTCCAACAGTCCCATGTATGGTGTACATTTGATAAAATATGTTGGGAACGACGCGAAATGTACCATCAGCATACCACACATCACACGAGCGTAATACATTCAGATTCCGTTCTGTTGTAAAAATCAATATTCTTTCATTTTTTTTCCCTTAATGCTACAGTCGCTTTTCAAAAATGGCTCGTTTTTCCACGTGTTGCGATAACCATCGGGCACTACAAAATCAGCAATAGTGGTGGGATTTGGTGGTACATTTTGCTCAACCTGACGAATGCGGCGAACCGTGCAGCTGAGATCTCTTCTGCTTGGAAGCTGCCCACTAGCTGCCACAGACGCTCCAGCAGTGGCTGCAGCAACAATGACTCCTGTCGGCTCTCGGGTTTGTTTAGCTTTCTGTCGTAGTTTAGCCATTATCTTCATCACTTCTACCTTGGCGGGATCCGGCGCGTGAGAGTGATCAAATTCCTCTGTTACTCTACCTATAAACTCATTTGTATCAACAATAATAACATCGAGCACTCACTGTCGCACACAGCAATAGTAACATACCTCTTTTATTTTTAGTGGATGTATAGCAGCGTCCACGGCATTTGCCGGTTTTATGTAATATACATCGCCAGATAAATTTTCCGGCACCCTCGCGATGAAATACATATATATATCCGCGATGAATTAGATTTTCACCGCCTTTCTGGTTTGTCACAAAATGCAGCGTCATTCTCAACAGACAACCTCGCAAATTCAAGGCACTCGATGAAATATGCGACAAACCGTCACCGGGAGAGTTTGAACGTTCACCGCGACAAACGATAGCGCACACAAGACACACAATATTATTGTAGCACTAGCAACGCTGACTGAGGCCACCTGACGAATTTCGAACACCTGTGCTACAACCAGCGGGATTTTCAAGCTGGCGGGCTGATGAACAGGATGTTTTTGATGGGGGAACATTTTATTCGGGATCTTATGGGTGGGATTTTTTGTTGTTGGGATAATTTTGATCGAGGATCATATTTTTCGGGATCTTAAGAGTGGGATTTTTTTGTTGGGATCTTTTTCGCCGGGAGAAATTTACCGTTCACCAGCAAAAACACGTCAAGCGGGACAAAAATTTTGGGTCATGACTCCGATTTTGTCACTGAATTTTCTACACGTTTTATGCAACCAAAAAACAAACGTCAATTTTTTTTAGATTTTTAAAACCAATATTTTCAAAGTTATTAAAGATCGAAAATTGCACAAAATTGTTGAAAATTGAACAAACACTCTCATTAAAATATCAATATCTCCGGTTTTATGCTACTTACGAACTTAAGTGCCTTTGGCCTGGGCTCATTTTGAAGCTCTTGATGAACGTCGCTTCAATTTCGTGTAATTGAATTTTAACAAGAAAAATTTTGGTTAATTGTTATAAACAATTAAATTTTCAAAAGTAATTTTTTATAACTTACCACCACTGTACCATGTTGAAAAAAATACGAGTTTGTTCGTTAGTTAATTCTCTATAAAACTGGTAAGTTTCAGAATGGAGAACGAATGGACACTATTTAAAATATATATAAACAAAAAGTAACCACGCTGCTGTCCTGGCGCGCTCATAAAACTTGCGTGCAGAAAAGGAATCGTGTTCGGGATTGAACAAGGTAATTCAACAACATCTCGACAAGTATTTGAGAAAACCAAATAAGTATTTTATTTACGAACTGTAACAACCTGCTCTTGAATTTCTGCCGAGAATTGTTTTACAATTAGTTCACTTTTTGATTTTGGTAAAAAAAAATGTAACGTGAGTGTCCCACGCACGGGCTTGGCCTGATCAAAACGAGCTTGCAGTTTAATAGTTTCAGCTCGATATTGCTCGTTGGTAAAAAATTCCACGTCGATGTTGATGAAGTTTCTATTTCCTTGGACCCACTAACAAAATTTTTTTGGAGTAGTAATGGGGTCTTAGAGTGGTTCCAAGCTGGCCTTCGCAGCTAGTCTTTTAGTGCTCCTCCAATACCATCACACGGTCCCTTTCCATATGCGACGTCGCAAAAAAATGCCACTCCGCAGGCATATCAAAGTCTTCTTCGTGATGACATAGATTTATGAAATTTTTTTTGTTTTTATATTGCGCGCTGGCTCCGTCTGAGAAGTAGATAATCTTGCCTACGTCATGAATATTTTTTTGCATGAAACGTATAAAGTGACGCTGGAACAGGTGAACGGCAATCGTATCATGCTTCAAACACTCGGAAATCGCAACAAAATTCCTATGTTTTAGTACTTCATCTTCTTTGTAGTAGGCGACGAAGGGATGCAAAGTGACTTGGTCGTTATTCCAATGCACACCCTAAATTGCATCTTGGATTACAAACGCGTAATTTTCAGAGAAATCACACACTACCAAGCATTCTCCTGTTTGCAATTGATTTTTTCGGACTTCAAAGAATGTTGACTGTTGCTCAGCAAAAAATGCATGCGTGACTAACGCGTTCAACTTCACGTCAAGTTTTTCCAGAAATTCTTGTACAAATGTTTGAATTATTTCCAAATTTGTTCAATCAACCGATACCCACTGTCTAAACGTTACAGTATCTTGAAATTCTTCATCGAATAAATCTTGCAACTGCTCCATTAACTTCGATGTACCTGGACAGCAGTCACATTTTTTTAAATGGCAGTTGATTGATGGTGGATTGCATATGATTCGTGCCAAGCAGTCTTTATAATTAGTGATAGGCTGCAATGTGTCAGATGTTAGCTGGGGTATTCTTGCGCCGTCTATCATTAATTTGACGTTTTCGTGGATAGCACAAACGCAAACGGAATGAGTTCCAGTTGCTCCAGGAAGTATGCAATGTTTTGGCCTCAATTAACAAAATTTAGAAAAACCGATTTTTACGTCCGGATACTTCTCCGTAAATAAACGGTATGTTTCCCTTAGATTAGTCAGTATTAGTCTTTTCTGTTTCTGCACTTTTTGACCACATTCTTTTATTGTGACGTAATTTTTTTTTCCGGCCATTACACGACTCATGTAATCGAATGTAGGGTAAATTGAGGAGTGACGCCACGTGGGGAGAGACGCCACATTTCTTATATCTTCCGGTATGTAACAGCGACATCTGTACTTTCGACGTTTTTCGATAAAGGCGTCGACACTTAGAAAAACATATCAATGCCGGTTGGCTGTGACATCGCGTGTCGTGTTTCTAAAACATTAAAGCCAATTTCGCCGAAAAAGTTACGCGAAAGTTTCACGCAAGTGACATACGGATGCCGATTACAAGAGTAGCGGAGATATAACAAAGTAAGTGACTATTTTTACGTGTTATGTGGTTTCTTCTCAACACGTTTACACAGTATTTTTGCCAAATTATGTTCGTGGTGTGTTATCTGTGAAGTGTGGCATCTCGTCCACAAGATAAGGAGAGATACCACATCAAGAAGCATTCGTTTTGATTGTTCTGTATGACATGTTTTTTGCATTTCAGGGTGCTTCTCAGCTTGCGGAATTTTTCCCCTGAACCCGAATATTATCCCTGATTATTTTTTTGCCGTGTCTGATTTGATTGAAACTGCTTTCCTATCAGTTCTTCCTACTAAAACTCAAACTCCATCAGCATCTGGATCTCTTTCAATCATGCTAGAGAATAAAGAAAGTCCAACAAAAACTCTTGAGACAGTGCATCCAGTTCCAAAACTGCCAATCTCAACTGTAAAACGTAAACAAGTAGCATGTGTCTTGACATCTCCTGAAAATTTAAAGCATAAAAAACTTCAAATCCTGCCCTGGTAAAAGAAGTAGCAAAAAAGCGCGAAATAGCTACTGATTCAGCATTGTCTCCTCGCCAGGATCCATCTTTAACGCCCATTGAAGATGAAAGCAACAAGTGCATAGAATGTTTGGAAAATTATTTTACGACTAAAAGTAAAGCAGACTGGATTAAGTGTCCTTCATGCCTAAAATGGCTTCACAGACATGCACTATGTACTCTCCACACTGCAATAATTGTGGAAAACAAAATATACGAAAAAAACGTGTCAGCAAGGCAAAATAATTATGTGGTATTTTTTCTTTATAGTGTGGCATCTCTCCCACAACCTGTGGGAGAGACGCCACTTTAGCCACTTATTGTTTATTATTTTTTATATCATATTGTTATGTATGGAAATTTTATTTTTGTTTTTTTTTTGTATAACAGAGGGTACGTACTTTATAATAAAAAATTAATTATTTTATTTTATTCAAATACCTAATTTTTATTGCACTTTAACGAATGGGGTGGCGTCTCTCCTCAATTTACCCTATAGAAATCCAGGACTTGTTTCACACTATCTTCCGGTATCCTCTTACCAAGTTTTGCATTTGCTTGATAAAATCCCACAATCAGCCGCTGGTTTTTTTGATACGGTAATCATCCGATTGGAAGCGTCAAAATTTTGACAAATTTGACCAAATGACCAATCTTCAAACACTTCTCGATCACTTCTCGATCACTTGTTGTACGAAAAGATTTTTCAAGTTTTTCTATAATTTTGTTTTTGGTACCGTCAGTCTCGACTTCCATACTTTTGTCAACACGAAATACTTTATTGGCCAATGTATTATGTATTTTTTGTAATTTATCTTGAGGATAGTTCTTTTGTTGTATTTTATTCTCTTTGATAGGCGAAATTCCTAGCATAACTAGACTCTGGTTCAGATGTGTGATATTAACGGATCTTATCTGTAACGACGAATCACTACCTGCACTCGTCAATTGTGATGCTCTTGGATTCGAGTTCAGTTCATTAATTTTGTCGAAGAACTACCACTAGCCTCAATAGTATCAGACACCTTCACAAGTCGTAACCGACAAGTATCACAAATTTTCTCCTCATCTGATATTGACATACCTTTGTTTTTCAATTTATTAATTATTGCTGGGGTCATCTTTCTTAAATTCTTGTATGGTTTTTGCCATGTTTTTTTAATTGAAATGGATTACAACAGTAATCAAACCGTTTTCTTTTTTGCAACGCATTTATTTTGCCACGTACAAATGTTTTGTTCGAAAGAAAATTGAGAATAACTCGTACACTAAAAAAAAAAATTGTTTGAAAAACGCAAAATGTGTTTCATCCAACTAAATATTTAGTCCGATACGTTCAACTAAACATTAGTTAATTTAACTGAACATTAGTTAAATTAACTAATTATTGATTTAAAAAAATTTGATGGTTGACATGCATGATCGAACTATACCTTTTTTAATGCAACTTAATAATTGTTGAATCAATCATTGGATCAACAACAATACAAATTTAGTCCGTACAACGAATTTTTTTTCAGTGTACATACGATCATATAACACAACTCTACAAAAAAAAATTTGTTTTTTGTGCTTGGATTCATTTTATGATTTTCCTATTCTTCATGCACCAAAATAAAAGAAAAATATCAATATTCCCTTTAAAGTTTGCTTTTGTAGCCAGGAGAACGTTTTTACGATATTTTAAAAAATTTATTATTTTAATTTTTATCTGTTAAAAAACCAAAACAAATATATTTGTATAGTATTTTTATTAACTTTAACTATTATATTAGCTTACAAAATAATGGAAAAAAGTTCAAAAGTGAACCCTGTTACTCTTTCTTTTATGTACGTGAGTACTTTCTCTTATTAAACCCCATGCCATGGGTTGCAGGATGTCTCTGAAAGTGCATATGCTACATGCTCATTTAGATAAATTTAAAAACAACATAGCGTACTCAGAAGAACAAGGAGAACGTTTTCATCAAGACGTTATGGACTTCGAACGCCGTTATCAGAGCCAATATAATGAAAATATGATGGGAGACTATATTTGGGGTTTAATAAGAGAAAGTACTCACGTACATGAAAGAAAGAGTAACAGGGTCCACTTTTAAACTTTTTTCTATTATTTTGTAAGCTAATATAATAGTGAAAGTTAATAAAAATAATATACAAATATATTTGTTTTGGTTTTTTAACAGATAAAAATTAAAATTATAGATTTTTTAAAATATCGTACAAACGTTCTCCTGGCTACAAAAGCAAACTTTTTTATGAAATATAAATTTTTTTCGGATGACTTTCGATAAACCTATCGTAATTGCATACCCTAATTTCAAACGCAAAATTCATGTTGACCTGTGTAATCAGGTCTGGACACTCCTATGCCGCGAACATAGGAGAGAGTGGGACCCAAGTGAAGTCAGAAAACTAATATGGCGTCAGATGTAGTAAAACCCTATTGCGCATGCGCCGCGGAATTGCTGCATACTTTTAAATATTAGCCGCACTGGCCGCACGCCGCACGCCAAGCGCCGCTGTGAACGCAGCTATTTGTGGGTTTTTTTTTCCGAATAGTGTCCATTCGTTCTTTATTCTGTAACTTACCAGTTTTGAGAGAATTAACTAACGAACAAACTCGTATTTTTTTCAACATGGTACAGTGGTGGTAAGTTATCAAAAATTACTTTTAAAAATTTAATTGTTTATAACAATTAACCAAAATTTTTCTTGTTAAAATTTAATTACACGAAATTAAAGCGACGTTCAAGAGCTTCAAAATGAGCCCAGGCCGAAGTCTGTGAGTAGCATAAAACCGGAGATATTGATATTTTAATGAGAGTGTTTGTTCAATTTTCAACGATTTTGTACAATTTTCGATCTTTAATAACTTTGAAAATACTGGTTTTAAAAGGAGAGAATTAATAGGGAGGAGGAGGCGGGTGGTAGCTCCGAGTGGAAAGGGAAGATTTAAGGATGGAGCAACGGAGTAAGAGGCAAGGAAATAAGGAGAAAAAGAAGGAATGCATACAGGAAGAATAGGAGAAGACGTGCACTTGGAGGAGGATCAGGAAGTGGGATAGAACCGTAGTAAGGAGGACGAAACTGACAAGGAAAGTTTGAGGTTATGTCGGAGCGAGGTAGGAGCGGGAGAGAGGAAGAGAGAAGAGGGAGAAGCGGTAAAGAAAGGGAACGGAAGTGGTAAGGAGAGAGGGGACCAGAGAGCACGCGCGAACTTAGATGGAGCTACAAGGCATGAAAAGAGCACGGAAGCGTTGAGGCAAGAGAGCGCGGAAGAAGAAACGTGGTGTACGGATAAACGTCAACTAGCGGAGAGACGACGCGGGGTGGCGGCCCCTCCAAAAGAGCGGGTTGGCACCACTGCGAGGATTCGAAGCGCGACATGACATGACGAGTGGCGGCGTCTGGCGGGGGACTGCCGGTCGCGATTGTGGAAACGCGCCCGGGTGTTCGTATAGTGGCATCCATGCGGCGGTGGAAATGCACGTGAGCACCTAAGATCGCACAGTACGGTTGACAATCGTATGTGAGCAATAGGTGAGAAAAGAACGAAGCGTAAGAAAGAAACGAAATTGAGAATGCGAAGGAGGAAAGGAGCCGAGGGATACACGGAGGAATGTAAGTGGCAGAGTAGAACAGAGGGGTAGGACAAAGTGAGAGCGGGAAGTAACAAGGAGAAAGGCAGAGGCAAGCACAAAACGAGTAGATAGGTTAAGTCTCTAACATAAAGCTCTATTTGATATAGCGACAAAGGAAGGCGTACCGAGAACAGGACAGGTAATGGAGAAAGCCGTGGGGATAAAGGGATTCGTGAAGGATTTAAAAGATTTCATGGAGGAAATAAGACGAGAAGGAACGGAAACCAGGAAGGAAATGAAGGAGATAAGAGAGCGATTAGAGAAGATTGAAAAGAGGCAGGCCGAAATATACCGGAACAAGGAAAGAGAACGGCCGGAGAGAGAGACGGAGAAGATAGAGAAGAATGGAAAAGAAGCAGCGGCGAAAGAGGCGTCAGAGGAGGAGAGAGAAGAGAGCAGCGAAGGAAGATGGAGTGACGTGGAATGGGGAAAGGAGTGGTGGGAAGAAACAGCAAGCGAGAAAGAAGAGAGAAGTGTCGAGAGAGGAAACTCGAGCGAGAAAGGATGTGAAAGAAGAAGAGAGGAAAGTGAGGTTAGGAAAGACAAAAACGGGGCAGAGGATAGGAACAAAGAAAAGGCGCTCGCCGAAGATAAGATTAGGCTTTGGCGAAGGACGGAAGAAAGAGAGGAGGAGGTAAAAAGAAGAAGAGAATGGAAAAAGAGAGAAGCAGCACAAAAAGAAGAAAAAGTAAAAAGGGAGGGAGAGGAGAAGAGAAAAAGAACTCTCATATGGAAAAGAGCGACAGGAGAAGGACCAGAGGAAAGAAGAGAGTTCATAGAAGCAATAATGGAAAGAGTGACGGGGAGAATGACGCCAATAAGAAGAATCAGGAGGTAACGGGCAAGGATGAGAAAATAGTATATTGTGCACCAAGGGGCGAAAGTAGCGTTTTTCAGACGAGTGTAAAGTTTGCCGTCCGAGCCGAAGGCTCGGGCGGCAAATCACACGAGTCTGAAAAAGCTTTCGCCCCGAGGTGCACACGATATTTTTACAATACCTTTACGGAAAGTTCGACTTCCATGCCTAAAGAGAAGCGAGAGTGGTCAATTTCACGCCAAGGCGGCATAGCGGGCGGAAAGTAACCACTTTCCTCCCTAGGACGGAAAGTGACCACTTTCCACCCGCTAAACAAGGAGGAAAGTGG
Source organism: Temnothorax unifasciatus (assembly GCA_030770225.1). NCBI lineage: Eukaryota > Metazoa > Arthropoda > Insecta > Hymenoptera > Formicidae > Temnothorax > Temnothorax unifasciatus. The sequence goes on along the minus strand of JASTWK010000521.1, from coordinate 39,591 downwards.
TCAATTTTCTCCCTAGGGAGGAAAGTGGTTACTTTCCGCCCGCTATGCCGCCTTGGCGTGAAATTGACCGCTTTCGCCCCTCTCTACAGGCATGGAAAGTCGAACTTTCCGTAGAGGTGTTGTAAAAAGATAATTTTCATGGAACTCGAGAAAAAAGAAGATAAGGAAGAAATAATGAGAAGGAGTAAAGAGGTCTGGAGAAGATGGGAAGTAGGATGAACACCTGACAATGGAAGAGAGGGCCTATAGACATAGGTTGGTTGAGAAGGCAAGAGAGGAAAGAGAGAAAGGAAGATCGGTGATCATGACGAACAAGAGGATCTGGATAGACGGGAAGGAGGCTAAGTGGGATGAGAGAAGAGGTAGATGGTGGAGGTTTGGGAAATCCCACGAATAAGAACCACTAACATGAAGAAAAGAAGAAAGAAGACGAGAGCAGACGAGAAGAGAAGGAAAGAAAGTGAAAAGAACATCCAGAAGAAAGATAATCTGTTGGACGGAATTACTAGGGGGGGGGGAGTGGGAGAGAGAGGGTGAGAGAGAGAGGAAGAGAATGTGAGTGTGTGAATGTGAGAGAGAAAGAGAGAGAGAGAGAGAAAGAGAATGGCAAAGTAAGTGAAAATGAAGGTTGGGGTAAGACTGAACAGAGGGAGAAATCGGAAACAAAAGAAATAGAAATAGATCTAAAAGATAAGAGAAAAAGAAGGCAAAAACATCTAGAAACGTTTGATAGTAGAATAACAAGTGTGTAGTACGGAACAAGGAGGTCAAATTTAAGTGCTGAACGTTAAATGTTGAATATTGAATAGTAATTGCAATGTAATTGTATGGTTAGCTGGACAGGAAGGATGCGTGAGGCAGAGAGAAAGTGTGTGGATGTGCGACGATAAAGGTCAAGCAGTAGCCTGAAACGAATCAAAGTATGTTAAGATCGAACGGAGTAATTGTTAGTAATAGGAACAAGTGTATAATACAATGTATGCAATGAAGTTAAAGGTTAAGTCAGAGTAGCTACGATGTGTGCACGAGAGAGAGAGAGAGAGAGAGAGAGAGAGAGAGAGAGAGAGAGAGAGAGAGAGAGAGAGTGGATGTGTGCGTGTGATGATATTATAAAGTTTGTAAAAGGTTGGGCGCGTCCCTACAAAACGCCACATGTATAGATAAAGGAGGTTAAAGAATAGAGGTAAATTAGAGTGATGGAGGTGTAGGTCCACAGAAAATAGCAAAGTAGACAAGGCAGTAAAGCTAAATGCGAAGGCGGAATAGATATGATGGGTGCGCAAGAGTGAGAGAGAGAGAGAGTGAGTGTGTGCGTGTGTTAATATTGTAAGGTTTGTAAAGGGTTGGGTACGTCCCTATAAAACGCCCTTTAAGGCCTCTTCGGGGCGAATAAAGTATTATTCAATAGCAATAGCAATACTGGTTTTAAAAATCTAAAAAAAAATTGACGTTTTTTGGTTGCATAAAACGTGTAGAAAATTCAGTGACAAAATCGGAGTCATGGCCCAAAATTTTTGTTCCGCTTGACGTGGAATTGCCGATATATATATATATATATATATATATATATATATATATATATATATATATATATATATATATATATATATATATATGTATATATTATGTACATTTAACCACGACATATTTGCTTATTTTATTTTTATTGCGGCATACAGCCCACATACAGCTCACATTTAATTTACTATAAATGTTTCAATTCCCCGTTTAATTTGCATGATCCTCGATATGCACATACATTACACCATTTAATTTCTTTTTTCTTTCTTTTTTATATAAATTTATTATTAATTATGATTCTGTAATAATCCGAGCAGGATGTCAAGTTAATTTAGATTCTTTCCCCTCTCAATCCTGCTCGACGACCTCCGCACCTTTGTAATACCCGCACCCTTCCCACACACACACATACATACCTCACACTCATATATATGCGTATATGATGATTGCCTATTTTTCTTATAATTATATTCCGCTTAAATTTTACTAGATCTTTTCTTTATCAATAAATGTTCAACTTTGTTATGAATAAACTTATGTCAATTGTAAAATGAATACCAGTTATTTCATAAAGTAAGATCTCGTCTTCAGCTCCCTCGCTCTCTCAAAAATCGCATAAGGTCCGATCCCCGGTAAAAGGGATAATATCCTTAACCGAAAACAGGACCACGAGTGCACGAAACTCTCAGTAGACGTAATAGCTAGCGTTCCTTCTTTCTGGACGTTGACCCATGACTGGAATTTCCCGAAACGTGCATTCGTCTCGAGGCACGCGCCTTTTCCAGCGTGCACTTGAGATACGATAAGATCTCGTTACGTCTTCCTATCTCCCCTTCTCTAGATAGCCTTTTCCTTGCTATCTACAAATTCCGGAGTTTGACGTAACAGTATAAAGTACTTCAATTAATATATTAAAATAGTTTACTATCCGTCATCACAGGGAGGTGCCTAGGATGTCGAAAAATCGAATAAAACAAAGCCATTTCGTACATTTTTCTAATTTTTAAAAGAGTGTATCTCTGAACGGTATTAACTTACAATAAAAGATTATGTTTATATAGAAATATTTTGATCCTCTAACAATAATCTTTGATCTTAAGTCTTGTTACTAGACGCGAGGGGCCTATAACCTTTATAAAAATGGGCAAAGCTCTTTGTAAGTGAGTTTAATGCCAAATTGGCAACAATTTGCTATTAATTTATTTACTGGATTATAAACACGTTGCTGTATTACAGACGGGTTGAAATCATATCCACCCATTAGACAATAAATATTTTGTACTCTAAACGGTAAGATATAAATGCACCCATGTGCACATATGAGTAGCAATTTACTCCATTTGCACGAATTCTTGTATGAATACAGTGCACAAGATGATACTAATGCAGATAGATGAACGAGCGTATATTTTATTTGCACATTATAAACAGCGCTAAGCGCAGAATGCATTTTGACAGTAGTCACTGTGGCAAGCGCAGAATGCATTTTGACAGTAGTCACTGCGGCGAGCGCAGAATGCATTTTGACAGTAGTCACTGCGGCGAGCGCAGAATGCATTTTGATAATAATCACTGCGGCAAGCGCATAATGCATTTTAACATTACTTATTACGACGGTTGACTTTATGCTTAAAATGTAAAAATTATTTTAAGTGAAAAACTTTGAGTCATAAGTTGGGCCATAATAGACGATTTTACATATGTTTTATATTTCTCAGTTTTTGACATTTTGTTTTAATTTCTTTTGATCTTCTAGATGCTGTATTTATTCCTTCTCTTCCTCCAGTGTTATTTTTTTTGCAATTGCATATATTTTGACTCTTAACATAAAGTCTAATATTTAGATTCTATGTGGATAATACTCGTTGTTCTGGTCAAACCAATATTCATCTGCATGCTGGACGTGTTTTATACAAACAAGAAACTTTTTCTTTACATCTTTAAAATGCCAATACTTTTCGTATGAGTTCAATGCTTTAAGTTGAAGAGCGACAATATTCAAAAATGTATCCGTTGGTCTTGATAGCCATTCAACTTCAGGTCCATCTTCGTCTTCGTGTTCATATTCACATAGCTGAATATAGATCTCATTATCGTTTAATCCTTCCATCGGTGTTTTTATATTTGTTTCACGGCAGTTGTCACATTTAGTTTTTTCGTAACCGTAGCGAGCAATGTACCCTGCAAAATATGCAATTGCATTTCCTTCATATGTCCCTGGTGAATTGAAGTTGTTCTCGTCGATCGTATTCATTACTAGATTGTCGGAGTAGTTCTGTTCTGAATACCTGTAATTTCTTCAAAAGCTGTCGCAATGAGATCATCATTACCATCGTCAATATCCATTTCAATTAGAAAAGTAAGTTCTTCTTGTAATGGGACAGTGTTAGTTTCCATTTCACGGACGATCGACGTACCATCCGTTAACGAAAAAGTTTCTGGACAAATTACGTTGCCTCTATCGCTTCCATAAATACATCCGCTTGATAAAATATGGCGTAACGTTAACCGTGCCATTCTCGCAGTGAGATTACGGTTGAATCCTCAGCGTCCTCTAACTTTTCCGAATGTATGCTCTACGGAATCCTGGTTGCACAGTGCAGTGGCGAGCTTGAAGTCTGGATACTTTTGTTTAATAGAACAATACATTAATAAAATTGCTTGTACAGTTGTAATCATTCCATCAAAGCACGGAGGTCTGGTTATCTTGTTGGGAGAAGTACTCCAGTTTGTACACCATTCAACAAAAGACGTCAATATCTCTTCAACTTGTATTATCATTTGATAACGGTCCCTTTTCTCCTTCCCAATCATTTAAACGATATACATTCATAGCATCTATTACTTTATTCATTTTGTAAACAAAATCCGCGGATGCTTTCCATGAAGTACTTTTCAATACATTACTTTGGCCTGCTGTCGATATTGCTGCAGCGAATCTTGCACTTAACATTTGAAAAGCTCTTTTGACATTCATGGCTTCAAAATTGTTTGGATAAAAGTGCGTGTAAGTTATGTGATTCAATAAATTTGAAGTACTTAACTGTCTGTCAAATTGCCACGTTGCAAATAAGTCATGAAAAGACATAATTACTTCTCCATTAATATAAATATATTTATGCGATCTCAATTGGTTAATCAATCGCTTGATAAGATGGGGCCAATCAAAGGAAGCAAAATAAGTTTCATTGTTCAATGAGAAAAATGGTTCTTTTGGTGAAATTTTCCAATGATCGAAAGCTTTTCTATTTGGTCCACCTTGGTCACATTATGTAATCAATTGTACATTTGCCCCTACATTTTTTAATTTTTCTAAACATATCTTGGTGAGTAGAACAATCTCCTTGTGAGTTGAATTTTTTCCGGTCAAAAAGTACGCTACTATTTGTCGCCAAGGATTTTCCGCATTAATACTATCAAGACAAATAGTAAAACATGTACCGCTGATTCATCACTTCGTCCCAGGAGTCCGAGATATGCTAATCCTTCAATGAGGCCATATTTTATGCTGTATTCTTCAAATTTTTTTATCGACATTTCATCGAATTTTAAACAGCAAACTGTCTGAGAAAGTGGTAGTTTGGACAAATTTTCTTCAATTTTTGAAAATATATTATCACAGAATCCTGATCGAATTTCTGTTTCAGAAATCCAATTTCTGACAGAAGATTCTGACGGGAGATTTAATCCAGTCTTTCTAATTTGTGAATATCCATTTGCGGAATAATAAAACATGTGTTTCGCAAGATCTTTTTCCTCTTTTGTATATTCTGATTTCCCCTTGTATGTACAGTTGAAGTTTTATCATGGTTCTCGCAAGTGGTTTTCGACACTTCTTTCCATCCAAAAATTCATTGACACTGTGTTTGCAAATGTTCTTCTTTTTTAGAGCTTCAGTGTATGACGACGTTGCAACACAGCAGTGGTATTTTTTAGTTTTCTTTTCTTTTGTATAAGAAGCGTTTTTAATCTCAAATTTTCTTTCTTTAATTTTTCGATTTCAGAGATTTCATCTTTAGTACATATTTTTTGGGGGACTGACTTTTTTTGCCGTTTTTCTTTTCGCTTTTTCTGAATGTTTGCTTTCATTTCTACTTCTCCCTGAGAGTAATTATCATGAGATAATGGAAATAGATTTCCATTATTGAGCCATTTATTATCGTCTGCGAATTTATCTCCAAAATTGCAGAAAAGTTCTTTTCCAGAAGGATAACATTTCCTATGTGTCGTCATTGTTATTGTAGCAATTTCTTCATTTGTATTCTTGGTGGTCTCCGCAATCTCTACTTAAAAATCGGTGTGAGTATCGACTTCCATCGGAGTGTATTCTCGATTATCTGTATGGTCAACGACATTTTCTTGTACAATTTCTTCAATAGTTATGGTTTCCTCTGTAGTATTTTCATCATTATCCTCGACAGAAGAAATCCCAGTATCCTTTGAGATTCATGGTATAGGGTTTCTTCCAATATGCAACTTCGTACGCTTATAAAATCGTGTTTATTAAAGTGATTTGCGTATAATCCTGCTTTTTGAATTGATGCCGGGGACCACTTAAGTCTTAAATTTTCATTACCTGTTTAAGCATAAATGTAGTTTATATACACAAAAAAACATCACGCATTTTCAACACATTGCGTAAATAAATTTTATTTCATTAATGAAGTAACAACAACACACATGTCGACGAATGGCTCGAGGTATCCTAATTACTCTTTTATGAAAGATAAAAAATAATTATAATGAAACATATTAAATGTAGGTATGTAAAAAAATTAGTAAATTTTTTAAAGTAATCTTTATTTTGTACAATTTAGAAATTCAAGAAGCCTCCTTTACGCTTGGAAAAAGTATTGATTTTTTTTAATGATGCTACTTTAATCTGCCTTAGAAAGAGCAACAAATTCAAGATTTCACGCTGGGGATACCTCGAGCTATTCGTAGTGGCTCGCAACGGAACAGCAACTCGCGCGCGGATTGAAGCGTCCTGGAGATGATATTTTTTTATCAATCTTTAGGTATAACGTATGATTTCTATAAATTTTTTCTTGCAGAATTTGAATTTGTCGAGAACATGGCCTAACACATATCGTTTTATAGTTATTTCAATCTAAAAAAAAAAAAAACGAAAAATGGTCTTTTTGGCACATTTAAGTACAGATATCTCCGAAACCTGACGTAATAGAGCAATTCGGGCAACAGATTCGGTTTCAACACGTCAAAATCCTTCGGAAACAACTATTGAAATCTGAGGGTAAAAGAAATCGAAAGTCGGCTTGTGTATAATAATACTATCTAATAATAATTGTTGCAAGAAAATATTATTTGACACTACAAGATATAAATAAATCAATAAATTTTTTATTTATTTTTTATGTGTACATATTGTTACTCTAATATAAATAAATGTATGTTGTCTAAAACAAATACCCCGATAGGAAAACATTTACAAAAGTGTGATGAGAAATCTGAATGAAACTTAAAATGTTGCAATTATGTGTATATACATATATATTTCGAATACATGTAGAAATGTAGTCTTTTCATTACATATAGAAAAATATTTGCATAATGCATTTTTAAATAATACGTCAGCAATACAGTATATAGCGTTATGGCAAATCAACTTAATGAAATCATTATGTCTTCACTATTATACCGCGCGAAATAAATTAGTAATAAATTCTTCGCTTCAAATATTAATATATAATTTCTGTTTCGTGATATTGAATGTAGTAGCTGTTTCGTTCCGGGAATAAATGGCATATTTCCTTGAAAATAGGGGTTGAAAACGTTGCTTGTTTTTGTCTGTGCCGGCTCTTTCCGAGGTAAACACTCGGGACGAAGCGAAAGACGTCGGCGAAAACAGCTGATCGGCTGTCGACCCCGAGATCAGCTGAGCCGCTGACATTAGTCAAAATTGCCGTTTTCTCGGGTTGTCGATTAACCTTGCGAACTTTTCGATTCGTTGCCCCGGGTCCGGAGTTCGAGAAATGTCGTGACAATAAAACCCCGGACTTCCGCGCGCGGGTTGCACTCGATCTAAGTCTTTTCTCGGTGCAATTGCAAATATGATTCCGTATTCTAATTGTACGATTCCGTACTGAATACATATCCTTTGTTCAAACTCACGCTTTCGCTGCTCGCGATAATTGCGCTATTCAAACCGTGTCTTTTTTTCGATCATCACCGTTTGCGTAAAATCTATCGCTCGCAAAATCGATTAATTCTGTTGGTCGCGGAATATAAATTTTATATACAAATTTTGTAGAGACATACGATTTTAATTATCGTCAAATATTTTTAGTATTGTCAAGAATTTTGTATTTTTACTTATCACAGTTTTTTATCCAAATGTCAAATTTTGTATCAGTCTTCCGTGGAAAACGAAACAGTTTACAGTTCTCTGATCTGACATTATTACAGTTTTTTTATGCACATCTGTCGAATATCGTGATTTTCTTCACACTATTGTCATCCATTTTTATCTATGAAAAACACCAGCAACAATCCAAAACAAACCCCCGGCTGTGAACGGAAAACGCCGAGAAAGCACGCAATCTCTGCGAATTTCCACGAATCTCGTGATTTTTCTGAAACTACGTTTTAAAACTGTAGATTCCCTAACAGCACGTTATATTGCAGCAAGATTGCAGCAATATTGCCACATTGCACTTGCAGCGTAAAATTGCAGCAACATTGCAGCAATATTGCCACATTGCACTTGCAGCGTAAAATTGCAGCAACATTGCAGCAATATTGAAATACAATATTGTGGCAATCTTGCAGCAATATTGCTGCAAGGTGGCACTGCAACATATTAAAAGACATATATATACATATAATGTACATGCATATAATGTACATAGAAGCAGTACGTAAATGCATTCTACTAAATTGGTACATATAATAGATAAAGGCTGCGGTCCATTTGACGCTACAAATGCTTTGGAGCGTTCTTCTTCTCCTTCTTTCTTCATTGAAAGAAAAGAGAAGAGGAATGCTTCGAAGCATTTGTAGCGTCAAGTGGACCGCAGCCATAATGTCAATATTAAAAATTTGTGCAGCTATATATATATATATATATATATATATATATATATATATCTTTATATAAAAATATAAAAAGTTAATAGTTCAAAACAATTGTGTCTGTCAAAGTTCAAGTAATAAAATTTAAGTAATTAGTAATTTAAGTAATTTTTATTATTAACGTATCACGTATCTAAATTATTATCAGGTAATTAATAAACAAAAAATACATTATATATTTGTATATATATATAAATATATATATATATATATTATGTAAAGCTTCTATATAATGATTATTTATTACAGATTTTCACCAATATATTTGATGATTAAATTTCAAGATGTTTTAACTTTATAAATATACTTTTTTCATAAATAGAATATATTTACAAACACAAAATTTCGTAATAAGCCGGCACTGGTTTCTAACATTCACCTGACATTAAGAAATATTATATCATATATCCAATTCAAAATTTTATTACTTTTTTTTAAATTAAATTTGTTTCTTAAGATGATTTTTGAAAAATTATATATTTGCGCTGGTTATGACATATGTAGACTATATATAACACTTACATCAAATTAAGAAGTAGTCTACCACGTAAGGCAGTTGGCTCACAATCTAGAGGTCCCGAGTTCGAATCCCACCAAGGTAAGTGTTTTTTCAAGTACGAGAAAATATTTATAATTATAAACTGTATCTTAAGAAACAAATTTAGTTAAAAAATAGTAATAAATAATTTTTTTGGGTGTAATATTTGTTCAATGTAGTGCCACAACATTGCTGCAATATTGCATCAAAATTGCGCTACAATATTGCCACAACATTGCTGCACATTGCAGCAATATTGCGCAGGGTAGGACATAGATAGATTGCTGCAGCATTGCAGCAATATTGCATGCAATATTGCAAGCTTGCTGTGCAATATTGCTGCAACATTGCTGCAATATATTGTGCTGTTAGGGTTCTTATGATCGGATCACTGCACACTTCACGTCACAATTTCCGATAATATTTTTCAGTAACTACGATAAAAAATTGCAAGAAACTAAAAATTGGAGGTAAAATATCTCATAAGCACTATGAAATACGTTTTAATAAGACAGTCAGCATGTTCACTCAAGAACGCCAAATGCTCGCAGAGTGAAAACAAGCAAAAAATGTTTTGCATTTTTTATTTGTTTGGGAGTTTTTATTCCTACTTCCAACGTTCGCCTTCGATCTGTTTTAAAGATCTAAGGTTTCCGCGAACAAAATTTGAAAACAAATGGGATATTCAATTTTTATGATTATCACGTATGTAATCATCGATAATGTCGAGAATTTTCTTCCTTTAAAAACTATAATTTCCTTCAAAAATTAGTTATTAAGACTGTATATTTGACATTAAATTAACCCTTAAACACATATGTTGGGTATGCCATACCCGGTCGGTTCTTTAATCACGTGCCATTTCGAAACGGATGACGGTAGCGGTCCGGTACAAGCGTGTAAAAAAACTTTGAGGTTTCGTCTTGAATGTCGAATTTGAAGCAGCGTCAGACTCGTCGTAGAAGCCGAGCAAAAAGATAAGAAAGTTTGTTTCGGGTATGCCATACCCACCTTGTGTGTTAGTGGAATTTTTTGAGATATTTTATTTTATTTATTTACCGCAATGTATCAGATAATTTGAGGTTATAATTTTACAATACGGATTATTTCAGGTTATGTTATTTCATTTATACGATGTACAAATGTTTGAAATGCGAATTGCCAACCCAGGTAGGTGCCAAGCGCTCGTCATTTTGACGTCAAATTTTCGTCCTTTACTGACCATTCCTGACGTCACTAACTGACGGCATAATGACGTTAAAATGACGGTCTAATGTCACAGACAATTGACGTCATTTTCTGACGTCTTATTGACGGCAAAAATAGGTCCATTGTACGACACACCGGTTTCTAGGAATGTTTTTTATAAAATTAAAATGTTAAATTTACTTGATAAACGTTTATAAAAAAATGTTCTTTTTCTTTATCTAAGAAAAAAAGCTTCTTTTAACTGTTTCGTTACATGCCATGTGCGTATAGCCGCTTTCAAGGCGGTCACCCATCCCTAGTACAGTACCGCGTCCGTGTCGCTTGACTTCGATGATCCAGTGGACAGTGACGATCTTCTCACCCTGATGCTTTCTTATTAACTGTACTTGTCTATAACAGGTACATCTTTAAAGTGTTCAAAAATCTTGTAATAATAATCTTCTTGATAACTATAACACTGCATGAAATAGTTATCATAAAAAATATATAATCACGCAACTACATCCACTCATACCATAAAAATTCGCCACTTTAATAATAAAGTTGCGAAACAAACATATTGTAGTTAATTTTGTGATTTTTATTTTATTATTACTTTATTATACAATATTAAGAAGTAAAAATAGTTATATTACAAAAAGACCTTATTTGGATGACTTTAAGACGTCTTTAAAATGACGTCTTCAGATGGTCTAAGAAATGACGTCTTATAGACGTCCATTATTAGTCGCCGATGTCATAGACCAAAAATGACTAAAAATAGTCAGAAATAACGTCATAATGACGTTATGGAATCACGTCAGTATATTGTCATTTTTAAAGACATGGTCACTTTTTGGTCATTTGACGTCATTTGTACAAACATGACTAGTATTTGACGTCAAAATGACGAGTGCTTGCTACCTGGGAATGTGCAAAATACACACGGCAAAAATATGTACTCTCTGCTCGGTATAATAAACTTCATTTTTTAAATAAAAATAAATTACTTTCAAAGAATTATATTGTAATTTTAAATTATTTTTAACCTATTTTTGTAAAATAATTGAATATATGTATGGTTCTCATGTCCGCCATTTTGTTGTTGTAAAGTTTTTAAAGCCAAATTTAACTTTCAAATTATGTTTATCAATCGCAAAAACTAGACATAAAGTCTTAAAAGTTTTTATAAATTAGTTCCAGAATTACAGGAATTTTTTTCACGTGATTGAAATGCTCCAAAAAAGTGAAAAATTGTCCAAGTTTACCATGTCAAATAATTATACTTTTTAGAACAAATAATTATGACGTATTTTTTTTCATATACTATCATTTCTGTACTTTTAAGATCCGTTTGTAAAATGTCTTTATCGGTTTTTTTTTAAAAAAGTTATGAATTTTTAAAGAAAAAGTGATTTTTGCACAATTTTCTTACGACTTCATTCGACTTATTTATAAATATCTTTGAAGATAAACGTTAAATCACAATATAATTTACATGGTCTTCTTCCTTACAGTCTGGCACACAATTTAAAAAAAAAAAGAAGTTAAAATTGATGCACAGGACGCAAAGTTACAGTTGAAATACGCGAGTCGGGTATGGCATACCCACGTTATGTATTGATGGTACTGACTGGACAGTATGTGTTTAAGGGTTAATATAATATAAGAACCATCAAGTCCGAGCTAGGATATAAGTAGCAAATAATTTCCGTGTGAATTTCTAATACTATTTCCAACTAAACTGCACGCCAACGAATTGTCGGTCTTGAAACACAGTTTTTTCGTTAGAACAGTAAATTCACTTAAATAAATCGCAAATCGATTTAATTTTTGATGCTGATACAAATCGTATCTAACATCCCCCCATTTCCTCGAATATTACTATAAAGAATTTTTAAAAAAGAAGTCAGAGTTTTTTCTCGCGGTTTCCGTTAAGCAACAATATGTACGTAATCTATTCGTAAAAATGAAATACACAGAACTGTTATTGCAAAAATTTTTCCTTTAATTTTACTATATGTATTTTACAAGACATAGTAACTTATGCCAATGTCAAATAATTAATGAAATAAAATTGCTTAAAGTTTCCATGTGCGTAATCTATCGAGCCGGTAGAAGCATTTTTCTAATAGTAAACGTGGATGAGCGAGTAAGATGATCGGTTAGAATGCTGAAGGTCTCAAGTCCGAGTCCTGGTTTTTTCTAACTTTTTTTGCATTTTTATTTTTTTAGGCAAATGAGTTGTTATGTAATACATATAAACTAGGAAAATTATTTGACAATCATTAAAATTATTCGCATATTTTCTAACAACTTTAGGAAAGTTAACGATTTGCTCATAAAAAAATAAGAAATTATTTTTAAATTACAAAATAAGTTTTCTTTATTATTATATAATAACAATAGTATTTTTCATTAATCCTCGGTCTCGGCTTCATATATATATACATATATATATATATACACATACATACACCTCATTGTTTATTGAAGCTTTTCCAAATATATTTTTATTATACATTTTATTGTATTTTCAAATAAACGTAATAAATTGAATATATTCTCACAAATATTTATGGTAATAATAAGCATGTTAAATAATTATATTTACTACATTATAATACAAAATTATCTAATATAATGGGTTTTTATTGTAAATAATAAAGTATTATACCTATTATTATATTATTATAAAAATTATTTTATTCACCATATTGGTTTAACAGTATTCGGTCGTTTACATATATAATCACCGACTTTCAGAACTTGACAGATTGACTTAATATCCTTAAGTTTAAATAACATAAAATCTCCACTTTCTTTTACAGGACTTATGTGTTTACCTTTGAATTCGTTTCCAAATGATAAAACATTTTGAGATTCTCGACAGTAAATCAGTTAAGAATAAAATATAAGTCATTATGAATTTCAGAGAAATATCGAATTGATCCGTAATAAACGGATTACAATGCGTGACTCATATATGAATAGATGTGGTAATATTTTAATGGTCATATATGAATAGATATGACTGTCTATATGACTTTGTATGAGCATGCATGGTCAGATCTGGCCAATTTTCGGATCTGATCATATAAACAATAATATATGATCATATATAATTAGTCAAAATTATTTTTTCTCGGGTTATTTGACCCTCAAACTGATAACCATCCCTTACAAGAGTTATTGCTTCGTCAGTAAAAACTCTTAAGAAATTATTAACATTTTCGGGCTTGCCTGTGCCGTAATAAACTCCTCACTTTAACTTTACGTAATTTTGTATCAATACATAATATCGGCCACAATCCCTTTTCGGTAGAATTTCTTATAGGTACGTCATCAATATTTATATATAGCTTGACATCGGTAATTTTCCCGCTAATTTTTCGTCGTTTCTTTACTATTTCTTCGACAGCTTTTGTCAATCCTATATGACAGTATTGCCCATGTCCCATATTTTCTATGCGCGTTGTTCTTGGTGTTCCCAAAAGCGTGCGAGAATCTTTAGGAAAATCTATTTCCACATATTCATTTAAAATAGCTAACAATAATTTTAAGCAGTTATGGAATACTTTAAACTCTTTAGCCCAGTTTTTTATTTTTAATTGAAATTGTTTGGCAAGCAATTTTTCTGGATCATCCCATCTCTTCATCATATACATTTATATCAGCTTCATTAATACTAAATGTATCTATTTCAGAATCTACTTCACTATCACTGTATTGATACTCCATATCAAAATCCACTGCTGTTGCATGTTCATTAAAGTGTTCGTTACGTACTTCTTGGACATTTGATAGTTCTATTTCATTGTCATTGTTATCATTTGTTAAAAGAAAATTATTAACCGTTTCTGTACAAGTTCTATCTTCTGATTTAGTTACAGCTGAGCTTTGCTTTAATTAAAACTCAATGTTTTCAAGTTCTCGATTAGTTAGTTTTTTTGCGCAATAAAAGAAATACGATTTGCTTATATTTTCCTCGGGTCTTCGACGTCGCGGCATCGTAAGAAATTTTCAATCAATAAATAAGGAAAAGGCCAATAATCGAGCAATGATAGATGTTAATTTAAATAATTATTGATCACATATAATAAATAACGGAACGTTTCGACTTCACCGAGTCTTCTTCAGCCGTAGAATAATCGCAATGTAATTACTAACTATCCATATAAAATCTGAGTCGAAAGGCTCAAAACAATGTGACACACTACTAGGCGGCCGGTCCTCGCGGGCCGGTTGTCGCACGAGCCCGGTTTGCCGTACGGCGCCTCTGCCCGTCGTCGGGATCTCACCGCTTACGACGGCACGGCGTTTAACGGTCGAACATGAGTTTCGCGAGTTCGATGTCGAGACTCGGAATCGTCTGTAGACGACTTAAGTACCCCAAGTACCAGGTTCGTCAAAGCACAAAAAGACCATAGTCCGGGAATGTCAAATAATAACGTAATCTACAAAATATCGTGCAATAACTACAGTGCTTCATATATTGGACAGACCAAGCGACAACTCAAAACTAGATTAAATAAACACAAAAAAAATATCAGAACAGATCCATCCAGACATTCTGTGATTTCCGAACACATTATTAAATATAATCACACTTTTGATTGGGACAGTACAGTAATACTCGATTCAGAACCAAATTATTATAAGAGACTCATATCGGAGATGCTACACATTAAGGAACAAAAAAATGGAATCAATTTTAATAAAGACACAAAATTTCTGGAGGATTCATATTTTAGCATACTTGACGAGCTGGCCAATTACAAAACTTAGCGAATTTTGGTTTCACCTAACACAGAACTTTATATTCCCTATACACTGTTATTTGTTTTTATACTTTGTCCGTTCCTGACAATTCGCGCAGTCATTTAACATCAGTAACACGAGCCAGAGCATTACATCGCACTTTGAAAGATTTTGACGGTTATATGTAAGTCTTAATAGATCTTAGATTAGCGACATTTTATTCACATATAACTTTTTTCAGACAACTAATTTTTATACCTGACTACACAATTATGACTAAAAAACAAAGCAACTATTTTATGGACCGGACCCGATTTATTCTCGCTTCCGAACGAGGAATCAATTATGTCAATTCACTCGCTGACGACCTCCGTTTTTACCATTGACTTCATAGATGCAACGACAGTATCCCTGTATGTATTTGTTAAGCCTTCGAACTGCGATGTGGCTCTGTAAGTTAAGAATTTTATATGGATAGTTAGTAATTACATTGCGATTATTCTACGGCTGAAGAAGACTCGGTGAAGTCGAAACATTCCGTTATTTACTATATGTGATTGTTTAGAAAAGTGTGAAATACTTTGCATTAAGTAAATACGTATTTTAATATAAAGGAATTCTTTCGTTTAAACTTAGATTGTATTTTTAGCATATGTCTTCACATAGATTATAAACGTAGCATCAAACTCGTTGAACACATCAAATATCAAGTTTACAAACAATATTTAGAACAATTTGTATTTATACATGGTGGATTAGTGCGTAATGATCCCGATAGTTTTTTCATAGCATTCAGAAACTAGTGTCAATACAATAAAGGTTATATTGAAGAATGATAACTCATAAATGATGTATCTCAAATAAATACGGATGGAAGGAAAAGGAGAAGAACATTTATATGCAAAGATTATCAATTTAAGATTTAGGTAAGATCGTTACGCACCAATCAGTATATCGCAAATATATGTGTAAATAAATATGTAAAATACATAGTTAGATATTATGAAACGGATATAAACGAATGGATTATATGAACGAACTTGAAGTTAGAACGTTAAGCATCAAAAGAAAGGAGCGCGTAATACTCTAATCATAGTAATAGGAATAATTCTTTAATAAATATAGAATCTCTCGAAGGTATTCAATAGACCCGATACGTATTTCAATCCGGTGAAAGGAGTGATCTATTCACGTGTTCAATATTCTCTGTGACGATGTTTCTCGTGATATATATTTCTGTAACCAAAGATCGATTAAAAAACTGTAATGATGTTACAGTCGTAATTTAGCTCAGTCGGGTGATCCATGGTAACTCAGAAATATATATATTACCTCGTGCAATGTAATTAGTCTCCTATGTACCAATACTATAATAAACGCGTCATAGGATTCCCTCTCGTTTGGAGAAAAATGGGTGAGTCCATTTCGATATAGTAATGGCGTCCTTCTATAGTGACCTCCTTGTCATAGATACGATATGCCGATCATCACTGTGTTATTTATATCTCCGATCTCTTCCGTATTGTCTGCTGAAAAGCGGCACGAGCCAATTAATTAAAAAAAAAAAATCTCCGATCTCTTACTTGGATTGATACGTGCTGTCGAGGTTTTGGAAACCTCAGAAAGATACTTTCTAGAGTCGATCTCTCACTTGGATCAACATTAGTGAACTCCAATATTAATATGGAGTAACTCCAATCGTCTCAATAATACGTATGCTATCGCATGGGAATCTTTACAACAACTGCCTCGCACCCGCACCGTCTTCTTGCGGTCGTCGCAAACGCGAAGGAATACATAGTTACACCGTCAATTATCGCAGATAGGTTCAGACCGTCGCGAGTGCCCGTGTGGCCGCTCCGGAGTCGCGTGCATGGCTCGTCCCGCGCGAGGGAGTGAGGGGAGTGTATTTACGGAATCAAGTCAACAAGCGAATTTTTCTCTCTTTTTTCAACAGTGATCAATAATTATTTAAATTAACATCCATTATTGCTCGATTATTGGCTTTTTCCTTATTTATTGTTATATTTATATATATATTCATACACACACATATAATACATATAGAGTGTCCAATTTTAATCAATCACTCCCAAAAACTTTTTTATTTGTTTAGATTTAACTAGACAGAGCGAAAGAGAGATTTCAGAAAGCAAAATTAAAATTTTCATGCAAAATAAAAATAATGTGTAATTATTCAATAAAAGATAAATAGGACGTACAAACATATAAATAAGAGATAATTTGTTTTTTTCTCTTTCCTTTAATAACTTTTTTATTTCATATTATATCACAATGCGATAGTCCGCTCGAGTTCCACGAAATTGTTTTGCGAACAATTTTTCCACAGGTTGCTTTTATCTAATTACTTATCTAATTATCAGATTACAGATTAATTACTATTACATGATCGTTCCGTTTAAGCGATTATGTGGTTTTGTTTGGTCCTCGTACATAAATTTATGGTATACTGTAATATTTCTAATTATAAGCATGAATTAAACACTGGTCAATCATGTGAATTAAGTACAGTGAAAAAATATATAATACATAGTACGTAATATATATACAAACTTTATGTATTACATTTCATCTCAGTTTAATGAAAACGCTGCCGTACAGAAATAATAACAATATAAATGTTGCAGGTTATATTACAGTAATAGGGTCGTGTAACTTAATAATTGTATCAATAAATATTTACATCTCACTATTAAATTAAGAAAATCTCGATTTACAGCTTTTGATTATAATAAACTGTCTAAAGTTTCATCCTAAGTGTGCAATACGAATACATAAAGTAATATAACTAATAACACCCTCACATCTGTACCAGATATATGTACAAAGATGCATTTCTTTAAAAAAGCTGTTAATTTTGCGACCTCTTACATATATTACTGTATTATTATTACATCCAATAATATCATCGATGACAGTTCTCGATAGTTATTTGCACAAACATAAGAGAACGAAAGAAGCTATAAATGTACATACGTAGAATAATAGGTAAGCACAACTGACTTAATTTTACCCTTATAGATAATTTAGCTTATATTTGTCACAAAATACATAATTGTTTCCATATACGCACTGTAAGACAGTGATTTATTATAAACATTTTGTTATTTCGATTAAATAAAAGATGATAAATATTTCTGTAACATCTTACAATATCAATTAAAGTCAACTTTAAATAAGATTTAAAGAATTTTTATCGTATCAACAACATACATATATAATTGTAAAATATAAACTAAACATGTCTTAAGACCTTTGGTACTCGCACCTATTATCAGGACAACATTATAGTAGTATCGCCAAATCCTGTAACAGACATTATTTACCCAGTAAACAATTTGTCAGCAAATTGTAACCAAATTGACACCAAATACGCACAAAACTTGTCGACAAATTCGGTGCGATCTGTGTCTGCAGTACGCTTGTGTTTTGCTAGCAAAGCTTGTGTACATGACTTGACACCAAATTGACGCCAAATATCGAGCAAAACAGGGCAGCAAAAGTTCAACGGCAAATTTGCGCCATATTGTGAACAAAGCTTGCCAACAAAAGCTCGACAGCAAATTTGTGCCAAATTGCGAGCAAACCTTGACGAAAGAACTTGACGCCAAATTGACACCAAATACCGAGCAAAGCTTGCCAGCAATCTAACAGCAAATTGTTGACAAATTGCTATCAACGTTTGTTGACAAAACCCGACGCCAAATTGATATCAAATATCAAACAAAATTTGAGAACAATACTTAACAGCAAATTGGCACCAAATACAGAGCAAATCTTGATGACACAGTTTGACGCCAAATTGCAGCAAGTCTTGTTACGTAGCCGTTAATAAATACTAATAAATATATTTTTTAGGGAAAATTAAAAGCATAAATTATAAAAAATATATAATTCTTTATTGATTTACAATAAATTATTTTATACATATGTTAAAAGAAATCTTTATATTTATAAAACATTATAGAGCTGGACAGATTATCCCATGTTAAATATCTTTATGGGAGATTTTTTTCCTCATCATTCTTTTGGTTCTCATTGTTCTCATCACTATTCTTGCAGTTTTCAGAGTTATCATCGTTGTCATCTGAATGAGCCTCGTTATTGTTGCCGGTGTGTCTGTTAATGTTAAATATATCTTTATAATTATTGTTATTCTCGAAACCAAAGTGTTCAGAGTACTCAAAATGATCAGAATTATTAGAAAATTCAGAATGGTGAGGAAGTTCAGAATGATAAAAAAGTTAGAAATAATGAGAAAGTACAGATTCTTTTTGATTATGAAGAAAATCTGGTATGACGGAACTTTGGCTTTTAACGGAATGTGTTCTGATATATATATATATATATATATATATATATATATATATATATATATATATATATATAATATGTGTGTGTGAATTCCATCTTCAATCGACTGATAATTATCGTACATATATAATATATGTATCAGCTTTTATATAGATACGTGACGCGGAAATTTGCCACAAAACGGCATTTATAGAGAAAAACGACAACAGAGAAAAATAATAAAACATCTCTTATAGTGAAATAATTAATATAAAATAATATTTGAAGTAAATATTAAATTAATATTAAATAAATGTTGTTTAGAAACGTAATGGTAAACACAGCAGGTTTGTCTAAAACTCTTAGGTAGGTGAGCGAAAGAAAGAGAGTTCTTTTGATTAAGTCAAATTTCGTCTTTAGTATATGTAGTTATATGTACAAAAACAAAAGTAAAATATATTGACGTGACAAAAATTAATAATAAAGGTTTTTTACATTAATAAAATCAGAAGAGGCTGTCAGGGTCACACGCGGATCACAGTGCGTTTTAGTATAATGATTTATTCATTAAATAAAAGCTTCCACATCAAACTTCCAAACGTTTCGGCTCACATCCGAGCCATCCTCAGTGGTATAATATTAAAAAATATACGTTTTTTCTCCTTCAACATGGTGAGTTTACTGTTTCAAATAACCAGAAACTTAGTGAGACTACAAGATCCAAATCTGTAACGCAATTAACAATTACATCCTTGTTTAATAAAAATCTAGAGTAACTCACCAAATAGTCTAGAGAAAAAAACATCGCAGTCAAAAATACAAAAAGAATAAATGGCAAAGGAAATGATCTGCAAGGGATCAGTAGATCCCGTCGACACGACGCACAACGAAAGACTGATTCGGTAACGCAAGCAGGGACGAGTCTTATGACAAACTTAGGCAATAAACATGTAGGTCAAAATATAAGAAACAATAAATGATGTACCGAAGTCGATGGTAAATATAAAAATAAATAGTCAGGAATGTCTTACGACAAACGTTAATACATATAAATTAGAACGTGAAAATATAAATTCAAAGTAAATAATAGATGGCCGATAATAAATATAAAAATAAATAGTCAAGAATGCCTTAAGACCAACGTTAATACATATAAATTTCAACATGAAAATCTAAAACGTCATGAACATGGTTTACAATTTATCAAGGATAGAAACATATGCGTGGTGCAAAAACTCTGTATCGGCTTGAGAGTTCAAACCGTTCTTTTGTAATTTAATGAATAACATTTCTGATACCAATCGTTTTGCCAAAAACCTTTCCTTGTCCAGTATTTCCACGTTGTCCCAATCAAATTCGTGATTAAAATTTAATCTATGTTCCGTGATTACGGATTGATTTGCTGTATTTCTACGAATATGATTACGGTGTTCTGTAATTCTCGTTTTAAGTTGCCTTAGAGTTTGACCAACGTAAGTCGCGTCACAATTTTTGCATGGAATTCTGTACACAACGTTTTTATTTGATTGGGTAGGAAGGACATCTTTCTGGACTTTAATGAAGTTGTTTAGTTTATTTAAACTATAGAAAGACAACTTGACATTCATATCCGAGACAACATTTTTAAATTTATCCGATATATTAGGGACATATGGCACAGTAAACCAATTGCCCTGGCTTTCTTTGTTCGTGGATGGAAATTCACTCTGTAAACGTGTGCGTTTACAGAGTAAAGCCTTTATTCGTGTATTGATTGTGTCGAATATGAATGTCAATGGATAGTCATTACGTAACAAGGTGTCTACTATGAATATTATATTTTTTTGATGGTATCGGGGGTGAGATAATAAAAATGCCCTATCAACCATGCTCATAATCGTGCCTTTTTTCTGGGAAACAGGGTGTTGCGACAAAAAATTGAGGTAACGGCCCGAAAATGTTGGCTTATGGAACCAATCAAATTCCAAACCGTTATCCCCCTTAATCAGCGTTACATCAAGAAAATTTAGTTTATCCCCTCCTACTTCCAAGGTAAACTGTAACCTCGGGTGATAAGAATTAAACACTTGTAAAACTATGTCAATAGAATTGCGAGGTACAGCCATCGCAATATCATCGACGTATCTGTAGTAAAAGGGGGTCGTAAAAGTAAGTAATTGCAACACTCTGTTTTCCAAATCCTGCATAACAATGTCAGCAACAATGGGTGACAACGGAGAGCCCATAGGAGAACCAAATTTTTGTTTGTATAAAATATTATCAAATGCAAAGAAAGTTGAATTCAAGATTAATTCTACAGTTCGTAAAAAATTCATCTTTAGGAATGTTACAATTATTGGAAATATGTGCCCATCTGTTAGAAATACTTTCCAATACTAAATTTGTAGGAATATTAGTGAATAAAGAAATTACATCAAGCGAGATCAAAATGTAGTCGTTATCAATGCATGTGCCATTAAGTTTCTTGACTAATTCAAAACTGTTATTTACATGGCTATTAGGTTTCGGTATACTTGTAGAAATAATCTTATGAAGGAAATAAGCTAACGCATATGTAGGGCTATCAATAGAAGAAATAATTATTCTGAAAGGATAACCAATTTTGTGTATTTTTGGTAACCCATATAGTAGGGGAGCCCAGAATGCTAAATGGGGATTTACTCGAGCGTCGTAGAAACCTATTGGATTTTGAAGATTAGATGGTAGAAAGAAAAAAAGGTTATATAATGTACACCCTTTCACCGGTTCCCGAAGCGTCTACAGGTTTTCAAAAATGTAAAAAAAAATAGTCACATGGAAATACTCGAGCGCGTCAGATATTGATAGTGTATATGCCCCACGTGTCTCTGATATTGGAGGTATGTTAATCTGCCGGTTTGCATGGTGCGGGTGGCTGTGCGGAAGGGTTGAAAACGGGAAAAAAAAAATTTATTCGAGCGCGTCAGATATTCAGAGGGGATGTTAAGTGAACCCGAAAGAAGCTCCCATTCAAAAGACTGACGATTCGGACATGACGCAAGCTCATGGCGGCTTCTTGATAATGCAAAAAAAAATCGCCATTTTGAAATACTCGAGCGCGTCAGATTATTATACAGGTGATTCAGCTTGATGTCCTAGTCGTGCTGACCCATAATCTGACGATTATTTGGAGGGATTTTCTTAATCTGACAAATTAAAAAAAAAAAATTTTAAATTAAAAATTTTTTTTTCTAATTTATTATAACTTTGCGAAAAAAATTGCAAAAGTCCTGCAAACTTAAAGTAATGTCTATTGTAATATTTTCCACAATGTGTTAGATTTGCAACCTATTTTGAGACACGCAACATTGAAATTTATTGTAAAATAACGTTTTTATTTATAATCTGGAGGAAAAAATTGCAAAAGTGCTGCAAACCAATAGAATAGCTTTTACACTTGCTCCAAACAATTGTGCCAATTTGCAACCTTCTATGTTGCACGCAATATATGTTTTTTAAATTAATGATGGAACAATTGTTTATTTGGTCGTAATTTTGCCAAAAAAATTGCAAAAGTTTTGCAAATTGGTTGCAAAAATTGAGATTATTTTTCGTCACAAGCTGTTAAGTTTGCAACCTCGGACAAGGTCCGCAACAGTGAAAAATTAGCAACAATTATTATTTTGCACTTTTCATAAGCGTGAAAAAATTGCAAAAATTTTGCAAATTTTATACGAAGTGCTTCAAATGTCTTCCCTTATCCAAATATAAATTTGCAACCTTCTACTAGTTACGCAAATTATTGCAACTTATTAATGACTAATTTTGTGTTACAAAATTAATGCAAAAGTGTTGCAAATCCAGGGAAACAAATTAAAAATACATTTACACATAATGTCGAATTTGCAACCTCCTACTTGTCACGCAAATATTCAAATCATGCTCAATACTACGAGGCCCTGATGGTTGCTTCGCACCTGTGTATGAGGCTTTAGTTTTCTATGTTGTTGTGGTGCGTGACAATAGAAAAGTACCAACCATCGGGGCCTCGTAGTATTGAGCATGATTTGGATATTTTGCGTGAAAAATAGAAGGTTGCAAATTCGACATTATGTGTAAATGTATTTTTAATTTGTTTCCCTGAATTTGCAACACTTTTGCATTAATTTTGTAACACAAAATTAGTCATTAATAAGTTGCAATAATTTGCGTAACTAGTAGAAGGTTGCAAATTTATATTCGGATAGGGGAAGACATTTGAAACACTCCGTAAAATTTGCAAAACTTTTGCAATTTTTTTACGCTTGTAAAAAGTGCAAAATATTAATTGTTACTAATTTTTCAAGGTTGCGGACCTTGTCCGAGGTTGCAAACTTAACAGCTTGTGACGAAAAACAATCCCAACGTTTGCAACCAATTTGCAAAACTTTTGCAATTTTTTTGGCAAAATTACGACTAAATAAACAATTGTTCTATTATTGATTTAAAAAAAAAAGTTGCGTGTAACATAGAAGGTTGCAAATTGGTACAGCTGTTCGGGGCAGTTGTAAAAGTTATTCTATCGGTTTGCAGCACTTTTGCAATTTTTTCCTCCAAGTTACAAACAAAAACGTTATTTTATAAAAAATTTCAATGTTGCGCGCTTCGAAATAGGTTGCAAATCTAATACATTGCGGAAAATATTAATTACAATAGACATTGCTTTAAGTTTGCAGGACTTTTGCAATTTTTTTCGCAAAGTTATAATAAATTAACGTTTTTTGTAATGTTAAGCATGTTCCGGATCTCGGGGATGGTTGCAAAATGAGATTTATTGTTATTTCAACTCACCCAATATTCTATCAAAATTTGAAAACTTTTGTAATTAAAGTGAATTGATTGTCTTTAATGACAGGCCTCTACTAAACTTTTCTGACGATTTGTGCTACTTCGGCTTGTGGAAATCGGCAGATTATATTTTTTCTGTTATTCTTGAATTATTTCCTTCAAAATAAAAAAAAATTCGACCGCGCTCGAGAATGTCAAGGTGACGTTTTTTTTTTGCAACTTTGTGACCCTCCCACTCCCTTACGTCACGCTCAAATCGTCAGATTATTGAAATGCACATTTTTCAGCATGTAATTAACCCACCTTACCTTAATCTGACGCGCTCGAGTATTTCTAACGATCGATTTTTTTTTACTATTCTGATCGGCTGCCCTAGACGCGCGACCCTATATTAAGGGTTTATATTTAGTGGAGGTACTCAATAGGGTGCAAGGTATCCCCCTATATGTTAATCTGTCGCGCTCGAGTAAATCCCAAAAATCCCCTATTGGGCTCCCCTACTAATAGGCCCTCGGCAAAATACCATCGCTACATAAAAGTTGTTTGTATTTTTCCTCAGGAATATATTTGTGCTTTTTCCATCTCACAAGTATGTCTCTAATTTGTTTAGAAGGCATTCTTGACTATTTATTTTTATATTTATTATCGGCCATCTATTATTTACTTTGAATTTATATTTTCACGTTCTAATTTATATGTATTAACGTTTGTCGTAAGACATTCCTGACTATTTATTTTTATATTTACCATCGACTTCGGTACATCATTTATTGTTTCTTATATTTTGACCTACATGTTTATTGCCTAAGTTTGTCATAAGACTCGTCCCTGCTTGCGTTACCGAATCAGTCTTTCGTTGTGCGTCGTGTCGACGGGATCTACTGATCCCTTGCAGATCATTTCCTTTGCCATTTATTCTTTTTGTATTTTTGACTGCGATGTTTTTTTCTCTAGACTATTTGGTGAGTTACTCTAGATTTTTATTAAACAAGGATGTAATTGTTAATTACGTTACAGATTTGGATCTTGTAGTCTCACTAAGTTTCTGGTTATTTGAAACAGTAAACTCACCATGTTGAAGGAGAAAAAACGTATATTTTTTAATATTATACCACTGAGGATGGCTCGGATGTGAGCCGAAACGTTTGGAAGTTTGATGTGGAAGCTTTTATTTAATGAATAAATCATTATACTAAAACGCACTGTGATCCGCGTGTGACCCTGACAGCCTCTTCTGATTTTATTATTTTATATTGAGGGTCTTCATATCCTAATTTTTTACATTAATTGAATCAAACAAAACAAATCAGTAACCTGTCCTGTAGATCGAATAGAAAAAAACTGAAATTAAACCAGATCTTACAGGACCGATTAAGGACGTTCTCCGGTGGCAGTTGTGCTCAACTCAGAGTTACCCCCCCCCCTTCCCCCCCCAAGTGTGTTCGCATTGGTTCGCATACGCACGGAGTAATGATATGGTTGACAACTACTTCCGCAAAAGTCTGAAACTCGTCTAGCCGCCGCGCAGCTTTACTCGATCTGGCTCTCGAGGCAGGTGCATGTTTATTTCGTGCCGCGTTTCATAGGTTAGAAAATCGTCAAAGAATAGGTAAGATTACGCTTGATTTAAATAACGTTGCCCATAAGATCTTGACGTTCTCTACTTAACCTATATGTCGCAGCGGTAGCAACGTTGCCAAGTTTCCCTCTCCCTGCCTCCGAGCAGACGAAAATTATGTCCGATAGTGTTCTTTAGACGACTATTTCTCAAAAATAAATACCGCTTGCTATATCGAACTTTAATGTCACACGTTACTAATAATATGAGGCATCTTATACTAATTTTTAAAAAAAATTCTAAGAAAACTGTACTTATTATTCATTAAAATGTCCGTGTCGAGAGAGCTCAACATAGGGATTCCGTGTTAAAAATCGGAATTTTGAAGCTGAATATCTCAAATTTTAGTACCGCAAGGGGCATTGAATAAAACGCCTACGTATAAAACGCGTTTAATTAAACATATACTAAAAGTTTAAGAAAATTTCTAAGAAAACGATTTTGCCGGTGAACGTCCTTAAAGAGTCTGGATTACTGATTGAAATCAAAGTAAGAAAAGAAAAAAAAAGAAAAGAAAGGGGGGGCTTCTGCATTTGTCTACGAGATCAATTCATCGTTTCCTTAC
This sequence comes from Temnothorax unifasciatus, assembly GCA_030770225.1. NCBI lineage: Eukaryota > Metazoa > Arthropoda > Insecta > Hymenoptera > Formicidae > Temnothorax > Temnothorax unifasciatus. The sequence goes on along the minus strand of JASTWK010000521.1, from coordinate 13,209 downwards.
TTACTCGGTTAGGCGGAGCGCGTGCCCCAAGGGCTTCGTGCCCCGGTGGTCACGGTGTTCTAGAGCCAAGCGTGTCAGAATGGCGTGAGGCCTCGCGGCCAATCGCCGTTAATACTCCCGCGTGATCCGATTCGAGGACTCTGCCAGGCGGGGAGTTTGACTGGGGCGGTACATCTGTCAAAGAATAACGCAGGCTAGAATATAAACCAGAGCCGCAAGAATGAGAGCAATTCCAAGATTTCAAGACGAGAATTAACCTTACAGAGCCCCTTGTACTACTATGTCGTTCTTCCAATATGGCGTCCCAAATGAGAATATCGGAATGGGCCCTGCTCGCTGTACCGGACTCCTCGCCTCAATCCTCCCTCTCGGACGCGGGCTGCCGCAGCTCTCCTTTTCCTGGCGGTGAGCTCTCCCTGGGAAGTCGAATCTCGCCGCTTGGTTGGTCTCCAGAATATATGCCGCTTAGCTCAATCAGTTACGAAAAAAGGAAAACGTACTCGTCTCGTCCGAAGAAACACAGCAAGTGCGGCCATGACACTGAACGAGAGCGAGAAAGGAGGTGGGGGCGCTTTGAGAGTGGCGACTCACGCGTCGCGCCATCTGAATGAAACGATCGGGCGTTTGCAAAACGCGAAGGAATTCGAACGCAATATCTGAACAAATGTTAAGTAAATGTTTCTTTAAGTCACTATTGCAAATAAATGTTAAATAAACGTTGTTTCAAATCATTATTGCAAATGAATAATTAATTTAAAATGAATATTAAATTAATGTCAAATAAATATTACATAAACGTTTTTTTTTTCTTCAAATTATTACAGTAAATAAATAATTAATGTAAAATAAATATTAAAATAATGTCAAATAAATGTTAAATAAATGTTTTTTCAAATTATTATGGCAAATAAATAGTTAATGTAAAATAAATATTAAAATAATGTTGAATAAATGTTAAATAAATGTTTTTTTAATTCATTTCAATTCATTTCATTATTACAAATAAATAATTAATGTAAAGTAAATATTAACCTCTCGAGGCCACACGTCTTTTTTTAATACGCCTTGATCACACTGGATGGTCGGCACCCAGATGGATTCAGTCTCATATTTCCAATTTAATTATGTGCACGTAAAAATTCATGAAACATCTTAAAAGGGTGTTTCAAATAAAATATGCAGAACTTGAAATGTGCTTGATGAACAAAAATGTCGTAATTTTTGGTCGCGATAAGAAATATACATACCGATCGAGGTCACATCCCGGGTGGTCACAATCTATAATAACTTTCAAATGTTTATCAAACATAACTGACATGGCTTAAAGCCTTTCTGTACGCATCTTCGAGAGAAAGACTCAAACATAGGGATCCTAAATGGAGGGACATTAATTATTAAAGCCTATCTTAAAAATATCTGGCCTGAAATTTTTGTCTGAGTGGCCGACACCCACTCGAAGAATTAAAATAATGTCAAATAAATATTAAATAAATATTTTTTAAAATTATTATTGCGAATAAATGAGTAATGTAAAATAAATATTAAATTAATGTCAAATAAATATTAAATTAATGTCGAATAAACATTATACAAATGTTTTTAAAAATTAGTATTGCAAATAAATAAGTAATGTAAAATAAATATTAAATTAATATCGAATAATTGTTAAATAAATGTTTTTTTAACTTATTATTGCAAATAACTTACTAATGTAAAACAAATATTAAATAAACGTTTAATAAATATTTTTTCTAAATCATTACTTCAAATAAATAATCAATGTAAAATAAATATTTAATAAACATTAAATAAATATTATTTTTACAATAAATTGTACAAATGTATAATTAATAAAAAATAAATATTAAAAACACATTTTAAAAACATTGTCTGCTGATTGGGTAACGGTGTTATGTAAACGTAGTCAATGTGCTGTTTTTCTGTAAGAGCTAGAAGAAAAAGATTGTGCTTGCTTTCTGTATAGATCAGATGGAAAGAATATCCACATAAAATTTGTCATATAGGACTGAAGAGACTATTGGCGTTTTCGACTGAAGCAAGGTTAACCCATTTCTTTTCTTTTGTAATTAACTGACCAATCACGGTTATTCCATTCTTTAGAAGAATAACTGCAGTGATTGTTCAATCATTGAAGAAAATAACCTGAGTTGGATTAACCTCGCTCCAGTCGAAAACTCTACATATCATTTTTGCATTTATTGCAATATTTGTAACATTTTTAGTAACATCTTTGTAATTAATAATTTTATTTACTTTATGTTATATTTTATAATAATATATGCCATAAATGTAAAGATTTTTAATATATGTATAAAATGATTTATTTTAAATTAATAAAAAAATTATATTTATTTAATATGCCTTTTAAAAAAATATTTTTCAAAAAGTATTTTGTTATTTATAAATGGTTAGATAACTACAAGATTTGCTGTTTTTTGCTGATAATTTATTGTCAGGCAGTGTTATCACGATTTGCTCTGTATTTGGCACTAATTTGCAGTTAAATATTGTCCCTAAACATAGCTTGGTATTTGGCGTCAATTTGTTCTTAAGTTTTGTTACCAAAATTTGATCAATATCTGGCATCAATTTGGCGTTAGGTTTAGTCAACAAACTCTAACAGCAATTTGGTGCCAATTTGTTATCAGGTAGTTGCTAAGCTTTTCTCGGTATTTGGCGTCAATTTGTTCTCAAGCTTTGTCACCAAAATTTGCTTAATATTTGGCATTAATTTGGCGTTAGGTTTTGTCAACTAATTTTAGCGGCAATTTGATGCCAATTTGTTATCAGGTACTACTAAGCTTTGCTCGATATTTGGTATCAATTTGGCGTCAATTGTGTACGCATGTTTTGCTAGCAGTTTGTCGACAACATTTGATAAAACAAATTTTGATGCAAATTTGTACCATTTTTGAAACCAAAATTTGTAGCAAGTATTTGGCATTATTTGTTCGAACAGATTTGGCTATCTGGGTATAAACCTAAGGTACTGTACAATAAAAGTCATTAGTTACTTTCATGCAAGCAATATTATAAGAAACTAATTGCATATCGCAAATTAATTACCGTCGTCATGAAAGAAAATATCAGTGGAAAGCTTGATTGTTGAAACAGAGACATTGCAGTTAAAAAACAGGAGAACATATTGACCGCACACATCATTTGTACGCTAGTCACACCATAGTCTGTAAAAAGTGCATTTTGCCAGGTACTTGTGAAACTATCTAATAATAAGTAACCTCCCAGTAAAATAACACCAGAGAGTGTTGTAGCCCCATCTGAAAGTATTTGATAGATCTATCGTAAGTTGACTGCAACTAAAATGTATTATAGATTTAACAAAATATATACCGTTTTTATGATCAGAAATGTCCAACATAAAGAGCGTCATTCTGATAGAAATGTGAATCGCAGTAACATTCATACTCGTAATATTCATATGTTGTATGCGAAATTATTTTTTCCATTAACATGACTGAGATAATTTTAGAAGCTTTAGCTAGAACATTCATACAAATACTCATATCTTGGCACATAAGAAGTTATGACTAGAGAAATCAATGAATCGTCAGAAGGTATATACAATCGTAATTTTTTTACCTGTGATGGAAAACTGACATACTTCAAAGCTTCGTATTGACACCAACTGCTCATAATATTTGACAAGGAGCAAAACGCATATTTGTACAATGGCGTCTTATGTTGCGGCTGACGTTGAATAAGTAAATATAATCCCGATATCAGGAAAGCAAGAATGCGATTCACAAACACCAGGAATTGCGAATCTTGAAACCGCGCTTTATTGCCAGAAGCATCTTCGTACTCCTATATAACTAAATCTTGGTTTAATTACGTTACATGATAATCTAAAATAATATCCACTTCTAATATCGATAAAATTTGACTAATACCTGTGTCATTATCTTTTCCTGCAAGTAGCCCCATGTTAGATAACTAAATTGCAGCCCAAAGAAACAATACAGCAAGAGCAGGGCGTCTTGAGTAAAAGTGCGCTGGACATGAGTGGAAGCATTAGAAGCATAAACCGTTGAGTCCAAAAGGCCTGTCTCGCAGTGTCCGACGCAGCATGAATGCACCAGTCTGGGAATACAGTCTTTCCCTGCATAAATATTCTTTTTAATTATCACAGTATATATCATAAGATATTATATTAAATCTTTCTAAATTGTTGATACTTACCGCTTCTCTGTATGTACTTTGTATATCGTACATATTTATATATAAGGCAATCAAACACAATCGAATAACCCAATTGTATGTAGAGGTTTTGAAGATTTCTTCTCCATTATTTGTGAACAATTTTATGACCTCGCTAGTTCCAAATATGACGCTGACTGTGAAAGCAGTAGCAGCAGGCTGCCAAACGTACTCTCTTTAATTACATGGTAATTAAACATGAAAATTACGTATATAATTATAAAAATAAAGTATCAAAGATAGGAGAGGTGGTGTGACGATACACATTGAACACTAACGTGTCTAATCGCTGTCCGCGTCAGCTGTGAAAACGGGACTGACGCCGCCATCGCATTTGCGCTTTCGACAAAGTCAAGATTAAGACGTACCATATTACGATGTCACCCACAAAGTTTCCCATACTCCTCGCGAGTGAGAAACTCCGGCGATGAGTAACCCAATTATCCCATAACCTTCGTCACGAACGTTCCCTAGCTCACGTGTGCTCGGGCCTAGAGAAGTTTCCATTCGCTGTGCATTATTATTACACTGCAAACAATTGTCATTATAGAGATGTAATTAATCTCCGCCCTACTCCGATTTTACCTTGCTACAAGCATGGTGTTTCTAATTTATTATATATTAGTAACTTACGATAATTCTTCGCGTAATAAACGAGATCGGTATCGCTCCGCGCGTATTTGAGACACACTACCGTGTTAGGTTAAAGGGAGGTTCTCATCTAGCGACCCAAAAGTAAGGTAATTTTCTTGAATTTTTTTTTCATAGCAGGAAGTAAATGAACAACTGAAGGTTTTTGACACTTATTTATGGAGTCTAAGAGTACATAAAAAAATTTTTTTTAATAGAAATTGCTGCCGTGGAATGGTGTTACACGTGGTGCATCGTGACCGCGTCAAAAAAAGATGTCCAATTGGCAATCACTCTAGCACCTGTAAAAATTATCAGAAATCAAAAATCCAAAAATTTTCATGAAATATATAATATTTGTTGGAGCTTGAACCTATAATATGAATAAAAAGTCGAAAATTAAAAAAATGACGGACATTTGAATTTTGAGTACCATTTTTTCACGTTTTTTTCGCTCTTTAATGTGCTATATAAAAAAGAAAAACAACAAATATCACCTGCATTTAGGTTCAGGCTCCAATAAATTTAATATACTTTAAAACAAAAAAAAAAGGCGATCCGTCAATTAGTTTTTGAGTAATCGTGATTGCCAATTTGAAAAACATGATTTTTCAGGAAACGCGTTTAAAGATTTTGTTAACGATTTCTTTGAGTATAAAAATTTTTTTATGTACTCTTAGACTCCATAAATAAGTGTCAAAAACCTTCAGTTGTTCATTTACTTCCTTCTATGAAAAAAAAATTACCTTACTTTTGGGTCGCTAGATGAGAACCTCCCCTTAACTGTGACAGCGCGCTGAACGCACTATCTGCACTGCGCGCAGTACACACACGTATGATTAACTGAACTGACTGTGAATGTGAAAACTGTGAGGGTGCTGTCACATGCAGGACGGAATTTCGGAAAACGGAATCTCGGAATCATTTTGATTGGTTAGCCCCATGGAGCACAGTACAAGCCCCATGGGGCTAACCAATCAGAATGATTTCGAGATTCCGTTTTCCGAAATTCCGTCCTGCATGTGACAGCACCCTGACACCGCGCTAATGAACGTACTATCTGCACTGCGCGAAAGCGCCGCCAGTGTCGAAAAAGTGAAAAGGACGCGACTCCAGCCAATGAAATGATGGCATGGCATGAGAAACGTCGGCGTTAGGAGTATCTTAAATAAAATTTTTCACATTTGGACTTTGCGTCCCAATATCTCCGTTCGTAGGGCACGTAGCGGAAAATATTATACCCCCCCCCCCCAAGTCAACCCCAAGCTATCGATCAAGCCTACTTGAAACTTGATCTGTTCACTCGTTATCGAGATCTCAACATCTCGAGTACTCGCAACCCGTCGCGTCGCGTAAAAGAGTCACGGTCGGTCTCGCTCCGCGTATACTTGGCGCGAGACACTACCGTGTCTCTTGATACGAGCGAGTTTATTTAATTTTCAATCAGTTAATTATCTAGAAAAATGTTTTAATTTATAACACATACCTACGTTTGTAAAAAAAAACATTGTTTTAAAATAAATATTGCACTTACAATTATTTTTTCAGCAATGTAAGAAAATAAAGAATAAAAAATAAATTTTTTACTTTTTTATGCATGTACCTTACTTTTCAATAACATGTTAAAAATATTTGGTTAAAAATATGTTTTTATTTTAGGGTTTATTTTGTTCAAACTTTTATTTTAGTTAATATTTTGTCATACTTGCGAATAACCTAACAACCACCCTCATGTTATAATTAAATGTATTAACGATGTTAAAAATGTTTTGGAAGATAAATGTGAAATAATCCATGTTTTAAAGCATAAAAATATTGTATTTAAAAAAATTTATTTTTGAAACTTACGAGATTGTTGATTCCCTTATTTTATTTTTCCTTGTCTGACCGAATATGTGTTATTAATTTCTTTCAGTCTGCGAACATAAAATAAATACAATAATTAATTATTGTAGAATTAATAATAATTCTCAAAATTTAATTTAATATATTGTTATGTAATTCGTATGCTTTTAAATTTGGCCAAAACCAAAAATATATACTAATCTATGAATATTACAACAATTGCCAAGCAGCTTTCAAGTCAAAGAACATAAGCAAGTACATTTGCTACGCCATGTTATGTGCTTTGGTCTTTAGGGCTCATGCACAATGAGAGGAATAAGGAACAAGGAATTAAACATAGAGAGAATTCCGTGTCTTGAAAAAAGAGAGAAGTTGCGTCTTAAAAAAAGATGCGCGACTACTATGTTTAATTCCTTGTTCCTTATGCCTGGCACTGTGCATGATCCCTTAGCAATGTCGGAAAAAGTGATAGCCACGACAACAAATACGGCAACGACGAGAGTATTGGCCAAAATAGTCAGACCTCACGTGGTGTCCAGGAAATGAGAATAGAATGAAAAGGGTCAACCGGGGACAACGAGACATAAAGGGTGCGTTCCACTACTCACAAGACTCTTAGAATTATTTCATCCTTGTTTGTCAAATGTTAACCAAGGATGAATGATCCTTATATATGAGCGCTGTGAGCGTTAAGTGGAACGCACTCAAAGCCAATTAACGTACACGTACCTGTATCACCTGCTGTATTTCTATACACTTGATTCCCTGTAAAGGCTATGGAAAGCCACGTAGCTTTAACGACACTCGCCGATAAAATTTTTACAGACTATAACACGAGACTTATAACTACCCGAGAAAAAATAATTTTGACTAATTATATATGATCATATATTATTGTTAATATGATCAGATCCGAAAATTGGCCAAGTCTAACCATGCATGCTCATACAAAGTCATATAGACGGTCATATCTATTCATGACCATTAAAATATTATCATATCTATTCATATATGAGTCACGCATTGTAATCCGTTTATTACGGATCAATTAGATATTTCTCTGAAATTCATAATGACTTAAATTTTATTTTTAACTGCTTTACTGTCGAGAATCTCAAAATGTTTTATCATTTGGAAACAAATTCAAAAGTTAAACACATAATTTCTGTGAAAGAAAGTGGAGATTTTATGTTATTTAAACTTAAGGATATTAAGTCAATCTGTCAAGTTAAGAAAGTCGGTGAATATATATGTAAACGACCGAATATTGTTAAACAAATATGGTGAATAAAATAATTTTTCAATATAATACTTTATTATTTATAATAAAAACCCATTATATTTGATAATTTTTTATTATAATGTATTAAATATAATTATTTAACATGCTTATTATTATCATAAATATTTGTGAGAATATATTCAATTTATTATATATGTATATATATATATATATATATATATATATATATATATATATATATATATATACAATACAATAAAATGTATAATAAAAATATATTTGGAAAAGCTTCAATAAACACTGAGGTATATATATATATATATATATATATATATATATATATATATATATATATATACATATATATATATATATATATATATATATATACCTCATTGTTTATTGAAGCTTTTCCAAATATATTTTTATTATACATTTTATTGTATTTTCAAATAAACGTAATAAATTGAACATATTCTCACAAATATTTATGATAATAATAAGCATGTTAAATAATTATATATATATATATATATATATATGGGACAATCCACGTCACTTTTACCCCCCCTCTGTCCAAAATTGGTATGGACGGATTTTAATGATTAAGGGCTGAAAATGTTCGTCTTGAAAAGAGCTTTCGAAAGGCGTGTGGCAAATATGCGCAATTCAACATGGCGTCATAGTTATGGCTGCTTAAAGAAATAAATTCAAAATTTCAGATCCAACATGGGCAGATAAAACGGTGAAAAGTAACTAAATTCATGTGAAACTCAGTATTTGGGAAATTTTGGGGTCGCTGATAACGAATCTGAACTTAAAATTGCGAAATTCAAAATGGCGAATCTAATATTGCGGATGCAAATATGAGAAACGGACGAAAATTCCAGTAAATGATTTGAAAACTCTTACTGGAGGGTTTTTTGGGTCGCTGATCACGAATTTGTAGTTAATTTGTTAAAAAAAACAACAGACAAACCGTGTTAATTGAAATTCTACTCTTAACGTTACCCAGAGATGACGGCGTGGACGTGGTAGAAATTCATCTCCTTTGGGGTGCTTTATTTTTGTGAGTTCCCCTGGCCTCTCACGCTTCGGGGTGCTTTATCTTCGTGAGTTCCCCTGGCCTCTCACGCTTCGGGGTGCTTTATTTTCGTGAGTTCCCCTGGCCTCTCACGCTTCGGGGTGCTTTATTTTTGTGAGTTCCCCTGGCCTCTCACGTTTCGGGGTGCTTTATTTTAGTGAGTTCACCTGTACTGTAGAATGTTCAGTGGTTGCTCACTAGCAGAGTATTTCATGTACTGTAATTTCTTATCAGGCAGTACGAGAAATGCATGGCCTAAAGAAATTTTTGGAACTTGAGGTGCTGCAGCGAATCTTTTCGAAAGAAATTTATTTATCTTTGCATGTTCTTTTCGAGAGTAGTACATGATATGCATGTTGTCAAACTTATTTTTTGCCCACTGTAACAGAGATTGTGCTGTCAAAATTGCGTCATCTGGTTTTGCTTGTAGACTTGCACGTGTAGCTTCACGTTTCAGGATAGCTCCAACGCCATCAGAAGGTCCTTTTCCGTGCGCAGTAGGATGAAAATGCATATCATGTACTACTCTCGAAAGAAACATGTAAAGATAAATAAATTTCTTTCAAAAAGATTCGCTGCAGCACCTCAAGTTCCAAAAATTTCTTTAGGCCATGCATTTCTCGTACTGCCTGATAAGAGATTACAGTACATGAAATACTCTGCTAGTGAGCAACCACTGAACATTCTACAGTACAGGTGAACTCACTAAAATAAAGCACCCCGAAACGTGAGAGGCCAGGGGAACTCACAAAAATAAAGCACCCCGAAGCGTGAGAGGCCAGGGGAACTCACGAAAATAAAGCACCCCGAAGCGTGAGAGGCCAGGGGAACTCACGAAGATAAAGCACCCCGAAGCGTGAGAGGCCAGGGGAACTCACGAAAATAAAGCACCCCAAAGGAGATGAATTTCTACCACGTCCACGCCGTCATCTCTGGGTAACGCTAAGAGTAGAATTTCAATTAACACGGTTTGTCTGTTGTTTTTTTTAACAAATTAGCTACAAATTCGTGATCAGCGACCCAAAAAACTCTCCAGTAAGAGTTTTCAGATCATTTACTGGAATTTTCGTCCGTTTCTCATATTTGCATCCGCAATATTAGATCCGCCATTTTGAATTTCGCAATTTTAAGTTCAGATTCGTTATCAGCGACCCCAAAATTCCCCAAATACTAAGTTTCACATGAATTTAGTTACTTTTCACCGTTTTATCTGCCCATGTTGGATCTGAAATTTTGAATTTATTTCTTTAAGCAGCCATAACTATGACGCCATGTTGAATTGCGCATATTTGCCACACACCTTTCGAAAGCTCTTTTCAAGACAAACATTTTCAGCCCTTAATCATTAAAATCCGTCCATACCAATTTTGGACAGAGGGGGGGTAAAAGTGACGTGGATCGTCCCATATATATATATATATATAATATAATATATATATATATACATATATAATATATATATATATATATATATATATATATATATATATATATATATATATATATATATTGTATAATGCGGGCGACGTGCCCTCCACGTGCGTCTCACGGAAAGATTGCTTCGTAAGAATGTGGTCGAGAAAACTGTTTTTCCTCTCACTTTATTTAATGAAAAAGCCACAGTCAGCCGATTCCGCGTATACAGTTCACGAAACGCTTAACAGAATTTGTATAACGCACGCACGAAAAAATATAGGACTCGCCGCGATGTTACGCCTTGAGTCTCGCAGATCTATCTGAGGAGGGAAGAGCGCGCGGGGGGGAACAGGATCGGACCGGCACGTAGCGCTCGCGACCGATTGCTACCGAGCGCGACCGAACAGCCGCGAGCCGAGCGTCTCGAAGGAACGCACGTCGCGAACGCGTGTTCTCATCGAAAGAGAGACAGCGCATAACATGCGACACACTTAATGCACCAAACAACGCCGCCCCCCTTGAAAGGACAAACTTTCAAAATAAATCGGAGTCCTTACACGTTAACGGAGGCATGCAATCTCACACAAATCGGTAAACGAAGTATACACAAATATCGTTGTTGAATGAATAAGATCGCACAAATTTGACAAATCATATTAAAAAAAAATTGAAAGAAACTAAACAGATGTTGCTCCTTGGAGTAGATTAATGGAGTATTTGACGTATAGGTACGCAACTTAAAGCTAGTTACAAAATAATTCGCAATAGATACAATGCCTTACTGACTAAAGTTATCGCCAAATAAGAATTAGGGGTCCACTGATGGTGGTTCAATCGGTAATATCGCGAGTTTAGACAACGGGCGGACAAATGAGCTCTTTGAAGTTTTAATGGTAGCAGTTCCAGCAATGTTATCCGAACCAGGATGCACTTCCTGAACGCGACCTAGGGTCCACTGGAGTGGCGCTAAATTCTGCTGCTTTATCAGTACTAGCTGATTGGGTTCGAGTTGACTACCCTTGCTACTTCTCCATTTGGATCGCTGCTGTAACGAATGGAGATACTCGTCACTCCATCTGCGCCAAAAGTGTTGTCTGATCTGCTCTACACGTTGCCATCGCACAAGTCGGTTTTCGTTGATGTCGCTCAAATCGCTGCAAGGAAAAACTGTTCAGTGCGGTGCCAATCAAAAAATGACAGGGGTAAGACAAGTTAAATCGTTCGGATCCGAGCTCAGCTGGGTGAGGGGACGTGAATTGAGGATCGCCTCAATTTCGCAGAGCACGGTTTGCAATTCTTCGAAGGTCAAGTGAGCCTTGCCAACGATTCGCGTCATGTGAAATTTTGCGGACTTCACTGCCGCTTCCCATAAGCCGCCGAAGTGGGGAGCGTTAGGGGGAATAAAGTTCCACGAAATTTCTTGATTGGAACAGAAATGTTCGATCTGTGACATAGTCTTCTGATTTAAGTAAAAATCGTATAGTTCTTTAAGTTGTTTCTGAGCTCCGACGAATGAGGTCCCATTGTCCGAATACATATGAGAGGGTTTGCCTCTCCGCGAGATGAAACGTTTTTAAAGGCGGCAAGAAACGCGTCTGAAGTCAAATCGCTAACTAATTCAATATGCACGGCCTTAGTGGCAAAACAAACAAAAACTGCTACATACGCTTTATGATTGCGAGCATTGCGTCTCTTACCTTCGCGGTAATATTACTGGGCCGGCGTAATCTATCCCAGAGCGAGAGAATGGTCTAGATATTGTGACTCGACTAGCGGGCAATGAACCCATTATGGCTTCAGATTGAAGTGGTTTGGCTTGAAGCACGTTATGCATCTTTGAATGACCTTTCGTACGGCAGATCGCAATTGCTAATGGCCAGAATCGTTGTCTGATAGCCGCCATGGTGCTTGAGCTCCGGCGTGCATGTTACGAACATGCTCGTACTCTATTATGTGTCGAGGTTAGATCGTGGCTACGGGGGGCAACAGTATAGGGTGACACGCGTCAACTGTAAATTCGAATTTTTCAAATCTACCGCCCACTCGCAAAAGCCCGGTCTCATCCATGTATGGAGGACAACGATAGCACACCGCTCGAGGTACTAATAGGTTTTCCCTGGCTCAGGGCTTGTACTCACTGGAGAACGCTTGCTTCTGCACTATTTTGCACATGAGATGTAAAGCGAATTAGTTTCAGAGGGGGTTATAATTTTGGTCGGCGTACTTGGACGGCGTACCTTGTAGAATCTTAAACAGTATGCTATTATACGACATATCTTGTTCAAGATTTGAGCGTTCGGGTCAATAGCTTGGTAACGAGACACTGATCAACAGCGGCGGTGGTGGTAAACAACCTTTCTTTGCTCGGGGAAGGTCGGTTTCTGAACGAGTAAAGCTGCTTTTCGGCCATTTATCGTCATTTAATTGAAGAAAGCTAGGTCCATGCCACCACTGGATGAATTGGCTAAATCGTGAGGATTAGTCCACGCGATAAAATCCTCGGCGGGATTGTTTGCAGAACTACCGTGATGCCCATCACTAATTTCGGTAGACGTTGAATCTCGCCGACTCTATTTGATACGAATACCGAAAATCTACGAGAACTGCGATAATATCCAATTCAATACAATGGAGGCATCATCCAGTAGAATTTTTGAGAATAGTCGTTAAATCTAATGTTTTGCTAGTCTTGTCCATTTGTTCTGCTAACATTAGTGCTGCAGCCAACTCCAGTCGCGCTAGAGTTACTGCT